>PVIW01006643.1:0-84083 GCA_004026585.1 Noctilio leporinus
CTTTAGATTAATCTGCCCGCCGGCACAGGCTGAGAACGGTTTAAGGCTGCGTGGAATGGGTGGTAGTGCGGTGGGCATTTAAGCAACCGATCTTTTCTTTCAAGGAGCCCTAGTGTACCTAGGCTTGAGAAGTTTTTGCTCCAGCGTGTCAGGAACGGCGGGGAGCAGGTACACGGTCCTGCAGGTTTACTGACTAGCCTGAACGCTGGCCTGAGTCAGGGGCTTGGCAGCGCCTCCGCGGAGGTCGCCGGGCGGCCGTTCCCTTCTGAATCCGCTTTCTCACGGCACTCGGTCCTCGCAGCGGCCGCGCTCCAGGCCGCGAGGGCGGGGGCCACTCCGGGCCACCCGTGCGAACGCTGGCCCGGGAGGGCGGAGACGCCTCCTTGGCGCTTAGGCCCCGGGAAGCCGCCCTCCACAGCGGTGATCTCTGGAACTAGAGGTCCCCCAAGCGGGCGGGCCGCCGGGGAGCTCAGGAATTGGGACCCCGCGCGCGCTGGGGGCTCGTCGCGCCCCGCCCGCCGCTATGTCGGCAGCGCAGTGAGGGGCGCCGGGCAGCGCAGGGGCGCAGCGGAGAGCCCGCAGCCCGCGGCTCCGCTCCTTCCTGGCCAGCCAGCCGGGGGCGGAGAGCCCGGAGCGCCGCCCCACCAGCGCACCCCGCCCGTGGGAGAGGAGGGGCTGCGGCGTGGCGGGCCACTGGAGGCGCAGCGCGGCCGCTGTGGGTGCTGGAGACCGCGGCTCCGCTCGCAGCCAGCCGGTGCGGCCGCGCGCCCGCCGGGGCAGTCTCGGGTCTCCGCCGCTGCTGCCGCAGAGTCGGCGGCTGCCGCTCGCCGCCAGGTAAGGATCCTAGCTGCCTAGGTTACCTCTGGAGCGGATGTGACGGTGCCCGGCCCGGGGCCGGGGGCATTGTGTGCATCCCGAGGGCCGAGGACTCAGAGGGGCGCGTGGATGGACAGCCGGGCTTTGGGCCCCTGGGGCATCGCGGTCCCCTCGGGGCTCGCCTGACCGCGCAGCCTTGCGGCCCGAGAGAGTCGGCGCGGCGGTGCCAGTCCAGCGGGCGAGGTGGCAGGGGACGTCTGGGTCACGGTCCCTACTTGCATCCTTCCCCACCCCCTCGTTGTCGGGGAATTTCGGCCGCCTGGCTCTGGAGCCGGCAAAGCCCGGGCCGGTTCTCCGGGCTGCTGGGGAATGAAGCTGGGCAGGCAGAGGGACTGATGTAATTGTCAGCGGAGCACGGAGCCCGCGCGGGTGAGAGAGCCCGCGCCCGCGCCGGCTCCAGCTGTCGCCTACGCCGCACCTTTCAGGGAATCCGCGAGCCGGGAGGAGCGGCCCGGGAAGTTGTGCATTTGGTTTCATTGTGCGCGTGCACTGCGGGCCGCCCTCGCCGAGCACCCTGGCCCACCAGCTGCTGGCGCCCCTGCAGCCTTCTCTGCAGCTGTCGTCCACACCCGGGTCGGGGCCGAATCTGCTTTCCCCGGTTCAGACCGGGACAGCGTTTGCATTGCAGTCAAGACGTGCTTCCCCTGCAACCTGCCGGGAACTGCCCGCTGATCGGGTTGCCCGGGTATTTGGGGGAGGAGGGGATGGGAGACCTGGGGAGGAAGCCGGGAAGAAGTCATGCAGCAGCAGATTTATTTTATTTTATTTTTAAAAAGCCTCTACTGTCTATAGACACATCTGGATGACACCTTTTAGGCCGTCATCCTAAAAAAATTTTTTTTTTGAAAGTTATGACCTATACTGAATTTGTGACAATTCTGTGATATACATGAACGGTAGCTTAGACAGACCTGAAGCTCGGCAAAGCATTACATAATGGACATGAAGCAAATGACAGGAAACTAAGTGAACCCACTGGGTTGCCAGATTCTTTCTTTCTCCCGGACGCAAAAGTCCCATAGGCTTTTTCTTTATTCGAATTTCCATTTTTCAATCGCTGGACTAGTTTTAACATATTGTATGTCGTATTCGGTTGTGATGTTTTTCCAAATAAAATACTTTTTATTGAACGTCCTTTCTTAAATTTGAAAATTGCATGGTAATGGATGGTAATATATCACACGGCTAATTAAATATCTTTCCTCAGAGTTGAAATTTTAAAATATCCGTTCTTAATATCCTTAACTTTGTTTTCCTCTTGGCTGTAACCCTCCCCCACTTTGTTCTTGGGAGCATTTCTACTGTTTTGGGTACTGCAAACTCACAGTGTCGATATTCCTACTTAATGCTACACAGCATTGCAGATACAAAGACTAATAATAAATGGAACAGAAGACCTCACAGTAACTCTAAGTGAGCAGAGTTCCCAAGGTCGAAGGGAGGCTGCAGCGTAATTTGACTATAATCACCTATAGAGAATATGTATAGCCTTTCTTGGGTTATAAGGAAGGCCCTGATTGGTGGAATATTATTCCCATTATTCTTTTACCCCAAATTACATGTGTTTCTCTCTAAAAATAAAACTTTCTCTCAAGGTAAAGACAAAGGAGCTTGAAATTAAAAGCTATGGTTTTAGAAAGTCTAAAATCTCTGTTTTTGCACTGATTTTCAGTTTTGATGAGAAAACTCAATTATACAGTCAGTAAATGTATTCCTTTTGGTTTATCAGTTTCAAATGTCTCTTGGTTATATTATGAGTCTGTTGGATTTCTACAGGATTGCACAGTATAAGTTTTCTTGTCCCTAGATTGCTTTAACTGTATGTTAACTTTAAGAAGAAAGGTAAAGTACTTCTAGGATGAAATATTTGTGTTTGGCAATCTATACTACCACTGCAGAAACAGAATTAGGTTCATGTATCAGTAAATGAAAGTTTTATGCAACTTTATTAAAGAAACTGTTGGATGAAGGAGAAGATTTCAATTTTATTAAAAGGCCTAAATTACATAGCCTTCAGTCATCACTCAGTTGATTATTGCTTATTGAGCACCATCTGTTCAAGACATAGGTCTAGGTATGAGGGAGATACAAATAAGAATTAAAAATGGCCTTGTCCTTGAGAATCTGTCATCTAGTTTGGAAAGACAAAACATGACTTCTTAAAATGAGGATTTCTTCACTGTAAAGTTTAAGTAATAATTATAATCCTTTTTAGGTTTGTTTTTTTAATCTGGAAAAAGTGGTCTTGTGCTATCTGTTGACTTCTGTGACTACTTTCCCCCTTCAATATTATGTTATTCAGATTCATCCATTATTTGTCTATAACACGAAATATTTTTCAATTCTCCTGGCAACAGCCATTTTTTTAAAATTGAAAGTTATTGCAAAGAGTGCTGTTTTGATCATTCATGTGTCTTGGGCACATGTGTATTTCTCTTGGATAAGTACCTGGTTTTTTATTTGTAGTGTATATGAATATTCAACTTCCTAGATCTTACCAAATTATTTTTCAAAGTTGTTATATTAATTTACATGAGCCAGGGAAACAAGCAAAAACAAATAATCAAATACAATTAAGCATTTATATGTGTGCTGAAATGTGTGTGTGTGTGTGTGTGTGTGTGTGTTTAAGTAGGAGAATAATGAACTTAAAATGTAGGGTAACAGTTATCTTTTGGGAAGACCAGAAGGATATCATGTGGAAGAACACATAGGTAAATGTTAAGTTATTGGTAATGATATAGTACCCAGGTTTGATGGCAAGTTCATAGGTAATCATTATGTTTAAAAACAAAAAACAAAAACCAGGGTCATGCATGGCTCAGTGATGATTTTAAAGTTCTAAGGAAAAAGAAAATGAGGACAATACAGAGTCATCATAAGGCAAAGCATGTACCCAAAGGCCTGCAAGGTGACAGCTGAGGAATGAGGAAGCTGTCGCTGTGTACAGGCTCAAGTTGCCAAGAGTTCATGGTAGACACCTGCAGAAAGGATGAGCAGGCCATGCCGAGAAGAGGAAAGTCATCTCAGAAAGAGGAAATGACATGAACAGAAGTGGAGGAAGCCATGTGAAACTGTCCAACAGTGAACCACTCAAAGGGTTCATTAAAACAGCTAGGGAACTGATGGATTTGGGAGGTAGGAGCTGTGGAGAGAGATCTAAGACAGGGTCCCGGTTAGGAGGTGCTGATAGATGAAAGTTCTCCATCTGAAGAAAACTAAAAAGGGATTCCTTCTGATAGGGCCAGTGCCTTAGAGAATCTGGATAGTGAAATGACAAAAGGCAGAGCTAGAAAGGGAGCTCACCCAGGTAGCTTAGTATCCAAGATTATCTGAAAGATAACTGGGTTAGAGAGTGTCAAGTATTTAACTTAACTCTTCAAATAAATTTAAGTAAGTTTAAATAAGTAAAAAACATTTAAATAAAATGTTAGCATATTATCATTTGAATACGTTTCACCAATGTTCTATGGGACTGAGTACAAAGAATTCATGATTAAGACAATAATTATCTTTTTTTTAAGATATGGATTTTGTTTCTCTGTTTAAGAAAATCTATATGCAATTTATAAGATATATGAAGAAAATACCCAAACACTGGAAATACTCAGATTCACTTCATGTGCTGATGCTTGAATGACCTTTATATTAGATTCTTAAGATGTTAGAGCAAAAAGGGGTTTAAAACCATTTTCTATTCCAATCTCACCCATTTTCCTGGTGGGAAAACTGAGGCCCAGAGACTTCTCCAGTGAAGCGCTAGTCCCACATGCAAATACTCGTATAGCTAGGAGGTAAATATGCCAAACAATTTACTTCTATTGGTGGTAACAGAAAATAAAGCTCTTCCCTAAATTTGGGATAGGTGACTGAAAAAATGACCCCATAGCAACTTCTGCAGTGGGATTTTAAACTTTCTTTCTGTCATTTTCCTTCTTGAGTGTCTGGTGTAGAAAGTGAAATCATACTTCTATTTTAAAATTTTCTTAGGTTTTTAGAGAAGCACCTTTATTTTTAAGGGTATGATGAGAGGAGTAAACACTACAAATGTCAGTATTTAAAATTTTCTGGCGTTTGCTCTTGGTACCCTAACTTTGACTTTTAACTCAATGGACAGGAAAGGATAGGGAAAAATTAGATTATCTTGTACTGTATACTTTTCTATCTCTTTTTCTTTGTTACTCTTTTCCCAAATACTACTATGAGAGAAAATCAGAGTAGAGAAGGAATTGAATCAGAAGTAGAATATTAACTTTTGCTTTTGTGGCTTGCATCTTAGTAAGGCAGTTCTCACTGTAGCTCTTGAGACAGACCTATTCACCTTTTGAAAAGAGTGTGGAAACAGAAGGGAGAACAACAGCATTATATTTTTAGAATCTCTTTTTCAAAAATCAAACCTAAAATAAACCTGGCCTCAATTTCCAGCACTGGCTTTATTTCCTATCTCCTAAACCAGCGCTTAAGTTTTGTCATCAATTTGAAGAAGTTACCTTGATATTTTTTATAAATAATACAATGTTGCCATAAGTAGCAAACTGTTATCAGCTACTAAACTTTGAAGAGGAAAGTATCTGAAAGAACATTAAAACAAATCGTTGTTTAAAGAAAAATCCATTTCTGGAGATAAAGTCTAAAGTCTGATTTTATTTTAAATTAAGATAGCATTTTTGTTTTCTGTGTACCTGAAGCAGCTAGACAAGTTTTTGCATGTTCTCACACAATAGGCATCAATCTGAACAATTTTTTTGTATAATTTCTCTGGAATAAAAGAGGTAGCACAGTTTGAATGGCATGTTGATTATAAAAAGACATTAATGAAATTCTTTTTGATCTCAGTAAACTTCAAATTGAAGCAAGAATTGTAAGGGGTGTGATCTTCAAGGCAGACCAAGCAAATGTTGAGTTCATGAGAGACTCTGAAGAAAAGCAAAGGAGAAGTAGAAAGCAAAATCCACAAGAACTCAGGATAACGGAGTAGGAAGGTTAGCACAGGAAGTAGGTTGTCTTCCAGCCTCATTTCAAAAAGTACCAACAGAGGAAAACAAAAGTATAAACCTGAAGGCTTTTGGAGAGCAAATATTAGAAAAGAGGTCTGTCTCTACACTTAAAAAAAGATCTGATAAATCTTAAAGAATATGGAAGGCATGAGGTAAAATATTGAGAAATTAAACTCCATTTAAGAAAAAAAATAGTATGTCTAACAGGCAGAAGATAAATCACAGCACCAGCAAAAACCATTTATAACATGTGTCAAGGAGTAACTCTTTAATTGCCAAAGAGCTTCTATGTATCAATAAGAAAAACGACTGCTAATCTCATAGAAAAAAGGGGCAAAAGACAATGAATGAACAGTTCACAGCAGGGAATTACAAATACTCAAGTCAGGATAAGCGAAATGTAACTTTGAACTATCTAGTCTATTCAATTGGCAAAGAGTTTCATGTTTGTTGATACCTAATGGTGGTAAGGTTTTGGGGAAACTGGCAAGCACATACATTGTTGGTTAGGGGTACAAAAATGGTCCAGCATCTGTGTAGCAGTTTTGAAATATTGTCCAAATTAAATATTTATTCACCTTCTCAGCTCAGGAAGTCCAAGACATTTTTCTACAGATATACATTGCAAAATGACTACACAAAGACATCCATTGCTGTGTTGTCTGTAATGACAAAAGTTTTAGAGAAAGCTAAATATCCTTCGTTGTGGGATCCCTTAAATAAATTACCAACAGAAAGAAAACTAAGTAGCTGTTAAAATGTATGAGAGCATTTGCTGATAAGGAATGATCTCTAAGATATAAGGAAACAGGTTGAGTTGCAGAGTAGTGTGTGGCTACTGAAGTTTAATATGAGTTTATAGATATGTGTTTATGCTTGTAACTTTTAAGACTATCTCTGGAAGGTGACACATGAAACTGATAATAGAGGTTGCCTCTGGGGAAGAGTGCTGGATGGTTGGGGTGAAGATGGAAGAATACTTATTTAGTATACTTTCTTTACTGCTGTTTGAGTTTATTTTTAAAAGATTTTATTTTTGCCCTGGCTGGTGTGGCTCAGTGGATTGGTGCCAGCCTGCGAACCCAAAGGTCACTGGTTCGATTCCCAGTCAGGGGACATAACCAGGTTGCAAACCAGGTCTCCAGCCAGGTCTGTAGCTAGAGGTAGGTGATGCTTCTCTCCCTTTCTTCCTGTCTCCCTGCCCTTCTCTTTGAAAATAATGAATAATTTTTTTTTTAAAGTTTATTTATATTTTTAGAGTGAGGGGAAGGGAGGAAGAAAGAGAGGAAGAGAAACATTGGTATGCGTAAAAGAGATACATCTATCAGTTGCTTCTCTCACTCCCCAAACTGGGGACCTGGCAGGCAACCCAGACATGTGCCCTGACTGGGAATTGTACTGGTGACCTTTTGGTTTACAGGACGGTGGTGCTCAATCCACCGAGCCATACCAGCCAGGGCTGTTTGAATTTTTAAATATGTAAGCTTATCTATTCAAAGGTAATTTTTAAATTTCTTGAGGCTCACTTGTACTGAGCAAGAATGTTGAGTAGTTGTAATCGATAGCATTCCTTTGCAACTTTAGTTCCAGGGTAGTTGACTACAGGCTCACCCCTACTACTACCCTGACAGGCTAAAGTTCAAGGAGGAGGGAAAATGGAAGTGGTTGCCCTTAGGGGCTGAGTTGGCACACCTTGGCTCTCTACAATTGCCTAGTCCTTGCCATTGTGACCCCAGCAACTGATCTTATGGGGTGAGAGATCTAAGAGACATTGATTAGGACCCGCCTGGGTGGAGATGAGATTTAGGGAGAACAGACTTTGAAGAAGGCGGTGTCAGAGGCCTGAGGCTGGGTGAGCATAGGAATGGAGATGATATTGGTTGGTACTCCTACTCCATCAGATGCAGCTGACAGTGATAAAATAGAGAAAAATGCTCTCCCTGAATTTTGGGACAATGTGTAAGAATCCGCATTTTTAAAAAGTGGCCTTGGGTTTGGGAGTCCATTCTGGGGATCGCTGTTATTTCCGCTCTCCTTCTTTTATTGTTGCAATTATCCCTATTCATCCCTGGAAATAGCCAATCCCTGGAATATTTTTGTAATAACTTCAGAAATCTTTTATGGTATTCTACTCTTAAAAAAAAATTTTTTTTTATTCATTATTTTTAGAGAGAAGGACAGGGAGGGAGGAAGAAAGGGAGAGAAACATCGATGTATGGTGCCTTTCACCTTCCTCCAGCCACGGACCTGGCTGGAGACCTGGCTTACAACCTGGTTATGTGCCCTGGCTGGGAATTGAACCAGTGACCTTTGGGTTCTCAGGCCAGCACCTTATCCACTGAGCCGCCGGCCAGAGCATATTCTACTCTTAAAGACATGCTTTTCCTAAGAATGATGGTTTCATTGTGCCTTTGTCCTGCTAGAGCCTACAAAGGGGTACTGGATATTAAGGTATAAACTAGTAGGACAGCCTTGGCCTGGGAGTTCAGCTGGTAACAGTGTTGTCAAGCTACACCAAGGTTGGGGGTTCCATCTCCAGACAGGGCACATAGGAGAAGCAGCTAATAAATGTATAAGTAAGTAGAAAAACAAATGGTTACTTTCTTCCTTCCTCTCTCTAAAATCAATTAAAAAAAAACAAAACAAAACAGTAAGATAAAGAAAGCCTTGGTAACAACTGAATGATTTGGGAGGTCATAACTTTGGGAAGAAGAATTATGTGCTGATATGAATTTAATAAACATGAGCTATATGAATTATATTGAAGAAAAGGAAAATGTGGTAAGGATCAGAGAGGTATCATGCTGCAAAATAACTTCCTCAAAAAAGTAAAACTAGTTTAATTCTCATCATTGACACATATTTATGCAAAGTTAATAGACATAGCCCTTCATTAGGAATTGGTAGTTTTAAATCAGAAATAACACTGACAAAGTAAACAGGGGAAAATGTTACATCAGTCTCTTTCTTTTAACTTCTAGGTGTGAAGTTAGGGTTAAAAATGTTATCCTAATAAATGAATCAAGTACATACTATGCATTCTTTTTCTTTATGGAAGTTCTGATATTTGAGTGGCTATTTCTTTTTCAGGCAACTTTATTTGGAAATGAGGAGGACTAGGCAGTGACCTTGGAGTAGCAGGCCATGGGAAAGGTCAGAGAAGCTCAATACCACAGAAGAGGAAGCATGGAATGTCCTCTCTGAGCTTGGCTTTGGGGAGGATGTGTGGATGTATCTAGAAAACCTTTCCCATAACTTTCCAGGGCTGTTGAAATTTCAGGATGCATTTGATCCTTGACTAGTATACTAGTGTATCTAATTTCTGTGGAATGTGGGGAGCAGGCTTAATCTCATTGGTTGATTCTCATATGTGCCCCACCAGTGATCGAACTGCAACAGCCCTGGTGTGTCAGGGTGATGCTCTGACAGTGCAGCCCAGCCAAGGCCTTGACATGAATGAGCATTTAACTGCAGTTCTGAAAAAGATTTAGTAGTGTATATTAAATACACATGATAACAGTATTGTGCTAAACTGCTTCTTCTCGTCATACATTTACTTCTTTCTTTTCCCCCCTCTGTGAAAATAAGTACTCTCTTGTGGTACTTTCTATCATAATATTAACACTTTTTTTGCTTTTGCTTTTTATTGTTTTGTTAGAGAAACAGTATCTATTTGGCAGGAAGGGTCCTGGTGCAGGGATCCTGGCTACTCAGGCTCTGTCCTCAGCCTCTCCACCTACTTCCTAAGCAATCCACACTGTAATCGCTGGGAGCCTCACCTGCCCAATGAGGGTAGAATGGTGGTCGTTGAAAGGAGTTCTGTAACTTAACACTTAGAGAACCATTTGTTTGTATGTAGACGGAAAGTACAATGATTAATGATTACATTAAACTTCTATTTACCTAGAATGTAAGTGACCAGTAAATCAAAATTCCTGCATTTTTCTTTAGACTTGTCCAGCAATAACTGATTTTTTGCAAACCTGTCCTGCGGTGCTATAAAATTCAGAAGTGCCTTGGACATCAAAAAGAAATGACAATTTTGTTACCTTTAGTTGTTTTTAATGGTTCTTTACAAAATTAGTTTATTATACTGTATGTGGCAAGTCTAAATAGAAATCCAAGTTTCTGACCAGTTTGGGGTAGAGGGCTTGTCAGAGGCAACCACATATTGATATTTTTCTCCCTTTCTGCCTCCCCTCTCCTCTCTCTAAAAATAATAATAATAATAATAATAATAATAATAATAATAATAAAAACATAATCCCCAGCCAGGGCACATAACCAGGTTGCAAGCCAGGTCTCCAGCCAGGTCTGTAGCTGGAGGCAGGTGAAAGGCAACCATACATGGATGTTTCTCTCCCTCTCTACCTCTCTTCCTTCCCCTCTCTCTGAAAATAATTAAAAAAACAAAAACAAAAAACTTAATTGCTGAGGAATCAGGCATATTGGCAATGGCTAATCACATGTTAAGAATTTTATTGAAATGGTGTGGGGATTGCCTGAAGGAGTGGGGGTTACTGGGTGGAGGCAGGGAAAGGGTGAAAAATTGGGACAACTGTAATATCATAACCAATAAAATATAATAAAAAGTTAAACAGGAATAAGAATTTTGTTGATTAAAAGTTCACTTTGCATTTTAATAGAATTCTGTATCACTAATTTGGGTTTATTAACCAAAAAGCTTTAAATATAACAACATCGAGAATTAAACAGACTTTGTAATAGCAGAGGTTATTTTCTAGTCATAAGAAATTAAGGTTAAATATGGCCTTTAAAAACCTAACATCATATATTAACTTGTCACTTTCAATAAGATTATAACATTGTGGTTGTCATCTATGATACCTAGTGCCCAGTAACATTTGTATGGGGCACATAATTATAAATATTTTTAGCTTTTTTAAATTTAAAAATCAATACAGAATACAAAAAACTATACGGAAATACAAATTTCTCAAGATAGTTAGTCATGAAGATTCCCTATTAGACTGGTAACACCTTGAAGCATCCAGAAATAAGATAAAGTAGCTTAAAATATTGTAATATTTTATGCAAAATTGACATGAAATATGAATAGGTAAATTTAAAAATTTTTAAGATTTTATTATTTTTAGAGAGGGGGGAAGGGAGAGAGGCAGAGAGGGAGAGAGACGTCAACGTATGGTTGCCTTTCACCTGCTTCCAGCTACAGACCTGGCTGGAGACCTGGCTTGCAACCTGGTTATGTGCCCTGGCTGGGAATCAAACCAGTGACCTTTGGGTTCACAGGCCGGCACCTTATCCACTGTGCCACCAGCCAAGCCTGAATTAGTAAATTTTATATGTGTAGTTTTGCCAGCACTCTGATGTAGTTAATAATAGATGTATTTGTTTATATTCCAGAAAAATATATTACTTATAGCAACAAGTTTCCATAAAAAGTTCTAAACATGTTTTAAAATCCTTATATAGAATTCAGTTTTTAAAGTGAATAGCCATTTAGGTAAGGTTTGGATTACTAGCACAAACTGAGGCCAAGGCTGTCTGGGTTCAAATCCTATCTTCACCTTATTTAGCTGGGTGACCTTGAATAGGTGGCTTAATTAACTCTTCTCTGCCTCAGTTACCTCATTCATGAAATGAAAAAACCTAAAAATAGTGCTTACATCAAAGGATTGTTGGTAGGATAGAATGAATTAATATATATACACTTCTTAGAAGGGGCACATGGTAAATGCTATATAAGTGTTAGCTATTACTATTTTTAGCAAGTTAATTGAAAATATATTAATATTTATAGTAGGAAAACTTACGGAAAATGTAAATACAGTCAGTGTCTCTAGTGCCTTATTAGATATCAAAATTTAATTTGAGAGATAAGAAAATTTCCAACAGTATTTGCAAAACTCTGTTTTAAGATAATAATCTGTTGAAAGTATTTTATATGCTTATCTACTTAGTTACTTATAGCAATGACTCTGTTCAGGAGATTTTGTCAGGTCTTAAAAGAAAAAGAAAGATGATTAAGCTGTCAATCCTACTCTCAAGAACTTATCCATCCAATGGGGGGAAGTAAGCCATAATTTAGTATAATACAAAATGTAATGAGATGAGTGTCACGTCAAGAATATGATTTAGTGCTGTGAGTACCTCTGGAAGCAGGGGAGCATCAGAGGTGTTGTGAGTAAGATGGGCATGGATAAAAATTTAGGAACTGCTGACATTTTTAGGAGATGGGAAGAATAGGAGAAACCTGAGATAGAGAAGGCAAAAAATAGGCAAAAGATGGAGAATTATGTCCCCAGGTTAAGAGAAAAAAGAATTTCTGGGAGGACAAATGGACTTCTATTCCAAGTGTTATAGAAAAATCAAAGACAGACCATGACAGGCATTCTCTCCTTATCTTCTTTGGAGCCAGAGAGATTGGGCTGGGGATTCATTGGCTTTTCTTTTCTTTTTTTAATTAGTTAGTTAATTAATTAATTAATTTTTAGAGATAGGGGAGGGGGCAGAGTCTGAGAGGGGGACAGATATCAATGTATAGTTGCCTTTTACCTGCCTCCAGCTATGGACCTGGCTGGAGACCTGGCTGACAACCTGGTTATGTGCCCTTACTGGAGAATTGAACCAGTGACCTTTGGGTTCACAGGCCAGCACCTTATCCACTGTGTCACCAGCCAGGGCTTCATTGGCTTTTTTTTTTTTTTTTTTTTTTTTTTGACAAAATAACATGTGATAGAATTTCTGGACATGACATATAACTGAAAAAGCATCAGGTCAGGTAGGATATAGTCTATTTATATTGATATGACTCAAACAGAGTAAAATTTCTAGGAAGTGGGATTCCTTGAAGATCACTTTCAAGACTAGCTGCCATTCATTTGGAACTTTTTGACTGCCAAGTGTTCTCCTAAACACTTGAGATGATCATCCTCTCATTTAAAGCATTGCAGCTGCTCTTGCAGTAGATCCGTTACTTTCGTGTTACAGAGGAAGAGGATACGGTCCAGAGAGGAGGCCCAGCTCATCATCCATCTATACAAAGTGACCATGCTGGACTTGAGCTCAGCCTGTCTGGTGCTGAAACCTGGACTCTAACCAATTATTTTTGACAAAGTTGTTCAGTAACCTCAAGGTATTTTAGATGCAGTATCGAAAACCCAGCTTTCACTGTTGACCAGTCACACTGGCCTCCTTGCCGTTCTTTAAATAACCTGGGTACTTGCCATTGCAGAGCTGTGGCACTTGGTTTATTTTTTTCTTTAGCGTATTCTCCAGCTGCTTTGCCTGATGAGCTCCTCCTCACCTTTCCTGTGTCATCTTGAAGGTCAGAGAAGCCTTACCCAGCGCTCCCTGAAGCATGTCCACCACCTGCAGTGCATCCCAATCCAAGAACATCTCACTTACGTGTTCATTTGCTGTTGTCCCCTGTTCTCAGTGTCTGCCTTAGGTACTGCTTGTTCCCAACCTAGAATGGGTGATATATAAATATTTGTGGAATAAATGCCTAGTATCTCCAAGATACGGGATTTGAATTAATTGGTGAGGTTTTTTTTGTAGGGTTATGGAGATGTTAGGAGTGTCATTCATGTCATTGCTCATTTCCATGGATCATGAGTATAAGTTCTTTGGCTACTCCGTTTCCTATACTGTACTTTTTGCAGCCCCATGGCTATTCTGTAACTACCTATTTGGACTTCTGAATCCCCTCGCCTCTTCACCCATTCCCCCACAACCCACTCCAACCCCATCTGGCATTCATCAAAACGCTCTCCATATCCATGATCCTGTCTCTGTTCTTGTTTGGTTAGTTTGCTTTTTTAGACTAAACTGTTGATAGATAATGTATTTATTGTCATTTTATCATTACTAGTTTTGATTTTCTTTTTCTTAAGTCCTTTAACATTTCACAGAATAATGGTTTGGTGATGATGAACTCCTTTCGTTTTTTCTTGTTTGGGAAGCTCTTTATCTGCCCTTTGATTTTAAATGATAGCTTTTCTGGCTAGAGCAATCTTGGTTATAGGTCCTTGCGTTTTATGACTTTGAATACTTCTTGCCCATCCCTTCTAGCCTATAAAGTTTCTTTTGAGAAATCAACTGACAGTCTTATGGGAACTCCCCTGTCTGTTTCTACATATTAGGTACAGCTGCTATGACTCTTTCTTGGTAGCATGGTGTCCTATGAGGTCCAGTGGCACACCCTCCCTATCACCCAAGCTGGGTACTGAAGATGCACTCTGTGTGGGCTGAGTAGACCCTCTTTTTGTAGTTGAGCATTGATTGCTCTTGGCAGGTGAAAGTGAGGGATTTACCCAGGCCAGTCAGCTGCAAGGATGGGCTGTGATGAATGATCATCAACCTTCACCCTCTATGGAAGATCAACTATACAGGGCAGGGTCATGGTGCTCCAATGTGGTTTGTAACTGTCCACTGGATGCTCAGGCCCTGGCCTTTCCTTGGTGGGTCAATCTCTACCTGTGTTCTATCCAGGGTCACCCTGCCAGAGCATTAAAGCAATCTGAGATTGCTGCTCCTTGTGCTGGACTTGGAGATTACCAGGTGAAGCCAAGCAATGGATCTAGTCTGGCTGCTGCTAGTGCTGGGCCTGTGGCCAGTTAGCGATACATACTGGGGCTAAGGGCTCATTGAGGCCAGCAGCTGTGGCTTGTTGGATAGTCTTTAGGAAGTTGTGAAGCATGAGCCAAGACCAGCCATTCATATGGAAAAGATACTGGTAACTGCTTGGGTGGGCCCATATGTTAGGTGGGAGGGAGTCTCAGGGCATCTCCAGGGTGGGATTGATGGTGTTACCCACGCTGATGGAGTTCTTATATATGGCACCTCCTCCTGGCTCTGTGGCCCTATGAGGGGGATGGTTCAGAAAAGGGACAATGGCCTTTGCCCACATTTCTGTCTGGAAGAAAGCTGTCCCCCACCTCCTGCCTTGATGCCAGACATTTCAGTTCCTCCCTGTGTGCCACCGGTGCCTTTCAAGCTGCTACTCTAGTGCTGGAGCTCAGAGGGAGTGAGTCTGAGTAAGTCTGTGTGTGGGTTCTTTCAAAGGAACTGCTCGGGACTCCAGAAGTTTCTTCCACCAACTCAATCCTTGCTGGTTTTGCAGCCAGAAGTTGTGGGGACTTATGTTCCTGGCATTGGAACCCTGGGCTGGAGGCCCTGGTTTGGGTTTGGGACTCTTCACCCTCAAGATATCCCTCCAGAATTTTTATCCACCACACATGGATATGGGACCAGCCCATTTCATGTCTCTTTCCCTTCTACGAGTGTGGATGGATGTGGTTACTTTAAATCCATAGTTGTCAGATCTCTATTCAACTTGATTTCCAACAGTTCTAAGTGATGGCTCTTCTATAGTTTAGTTGTTATTTTGATGTAGTGTGTTAAGAGGTGAGCTGTGTTTACCTATGCTGCCATCTTGACTGGAAGTCCTGGGTGATAGTTTAAAGGAAAGTCCTGAAAATTTTGTAGTGAAAGTGATGCAAGTTCATTGTTAAGCAGCTAATTTAATGTTTGGATACTTTCTTTAATTCTTTATAAATTGCTGTCTTTTACTCAGCAGTGTATTATGAGTATTTCTTGTGTCATTGATTATTCCCCTGAAGTTTATGTGTTTTTTTTTTAAAGCAGTTTTAGGTTCATAGTAAAATTGAGCAGATAGTATAGAGATTTTTCATTTACCCTCTTCCCCCAAACCAGCCCAGTCTTCACTATGGATACTCCACACCAGAGTGGAACATTTGTTATAGTTGACCTATTATCTCACCCACAGTCCATAGTTTACACTATAGTCCACTATTAGTGTTGTACATTTCATGGGTTGGACAAATATATAGCAATATATATCCACCATTATAGTAGCATAAGACTAGTTTTACTGCCCTAAAATTCCTCTGTGCTCCACCTATTCAACCCTCCCTCTCTTAACCCTTGGCAAGCATTATCTTTTTACTGTCTTCACAACTCAATTTTACTTTTAATAGATGTAGAATACTCCATTTTTAAAATTGAAGACATTTGTTTATTTTTAGGGAGAGTATAAGAGAGGGAGAAGGAGTAGGAGAGAAACATCAGTGTGTGAGAGATATATCAACATTTAGTACATCACTGGTATTTAATGACTTTTACTTAATGATAATTTATGATATTTTTTTTATTTTCTGAGAGAAAATTGGATGTAGCATGTTTCCATTGGACACTTTGGATTTTGAATCAAATGCAGTGGGTTTCCTGTCTTCAGAGTACAAATACTATCTGGTAAATAGTAAATATGATGAAATTATTAATCTCAATTGGTGATTAAACATAAAACCCAGTTTTCTAAAATCAAATGAGAGCTTCCACATGTCCATTTGTTAAGATAGCCTTTTAATTTTGGGCTTTGTATGAAAATTCTGCTTTAAACAAATAAAAATCGACATTCTTTTTTCTTCGTTCTTCTGTCCTCCCCCAGACCTCAATCATTACCCCTCTACATATTTAATATTTCTGTTGATTTGTTCCTCAGTATACTTGTGTATTTGCTGCTCAGTGTTTTTCTGGGTCTTTTAGAGGAAAACAGACTGATTTTCCTGCCTAGATTTGGGCTATATTCTGTGTTTCCCTGGCTCTCTCTGTATTGAGTCTTCAACTGTTAGCTGCCCTTGAGTGACTGCTCAGATGGCAGGGCCTTGGTAGGACTGATAACCATTAAGGGTTGTTTTTTATTTCCACTTGTTAAATCCCCAAAACTAATGCTATTAAAGAGCTTTTCAGAGCAACAGAAAGCCCTTGCTATTCATCTTTTTAATTCCCCCATCACATAGCTTGTACATAGTGGCCATTCAATAAACATTGTTGAACGTGTAATTTTTGTTAATTGATTTGTATAAAATTACACTGTACATTGTTTACTATTATAAGTGCTAATTATAGGTTTCTTTAGTTTGTATTTAATTAATCTTTGGGAGCACCAAAGAAAAATACTTGTAGAGTGTTTCCCTTAAGTGTTAAAGGAAAACATTTGGTAAAGCAGTGCTGTACTTCTATTCTCAGATATCCATTAGAGGGTAGCTATTTTGCAATTATTTATTTCTCTGTGTAACAAACATTTTTCAAAACTCTGAGAAGAATGCCTAATTATTCTTTGTGAGAAGACCACATAATGTGAAATGATGAGGTATAAGGACTAGATTTTTCAAAGCCAGGAACAAAGTAAACAAAGGTTCAAATATATTTCATTAAGTTGGACATGCTAGGGCTCTTTAGTTGGTATTTTTTGGTTCAAAACAGGCCATTTGTAAAGCCATAAGTTATGAGTTAAATACAAACAAGATTCTGTTTTTTTCTTTAAAAACTACCCAGAAATCATGATAACTTCTTCCTTTCCCCTCTGCAGGCACAGGTTGGTGACTATACTGAAATAGAAAATAGGTGGCTGTACTCTCTTTTGGGGAGTGGTGGTAAGAAGTTTTTCCTGATAAATTAGCTCCTACACCTTCCCCCCAAGTTTTAGTTTCAATAGGAAACTCAGAGGGTAACATTGCATTTAAAGGTTCTTGATGCCAAAATGGTTAGTACTGTGTGTTATGGGGGGAGGGTGATACTTGGTAATTTTATGCTGTTTTTCATAACTTCTTGGAATTTCCTTTCTGAAATAGATGGCTTTTCTTTAGGAATTCCACCAAGTCGTTAGAGAAATATTCCTAAAAGTATATACTAAAATTGTACGTTATTTTATTGAGAATTTTAAGATTAAAATCTTTCTGATTTTACGGTAGTTAATTACGGTTCGTACTCTATTTTTAAAAAATCTTCGGGGTAGGAGCAGGGTGAAGTGGGTAAAGGAGGCTAGTTGTGTGGTGACAAATGACCTGTGCTGGTGAGCATGCTGCTACCAGAACGCCCACAGATGTCGAATTACAATATTGTACATCTGAAACCTAAGTAATGTTATAAGCCCACGTTACCTCAGTTAAAAATATACATTGGTAGGCAGTGTCAAGAATTTGCCATTGGTAGTCAGCTGATTTTCATAATATCAGAGTGCGAGAGGCAAAGAGTGGCCATTTGTCACAATAATGGTTCAGGTTACTTTGAGAATATTTTGTGATGAACAGATACCAGAAGTGTCTGTTGTTAGGTATTCTTAGTGTCTCAATACCTGAAGAGTTAGCCATTTTAGCATTACTGAATCACAGAAAAGACCTTAAAAATCATCTGCTTTTCCACTCTTATTTTGTACATGAGGGGAATAGAGGTTCTGAGAGGCTGAGTGTCGTGTCCGAGCCAAGGCAGACATGTATGAACCAGTATGTGCCTGGCAACCAAGCTGCCTGTCCTGGTACCGGGAACACATTGTATAGAGAAAATGATGGGACCAATGGTATTGTTTTTTTCTCTCTTTTAGAATTTTTATGAGATTATTTGAGACAAACTGACAATTGCCATGAAGCAAAATCTTAACAAGTTGAGAAAATGCTCCAGAGAATGGCAGCTTTGTAGATTATTTTATACATTACAATCAAAGGAGGGGATGTAAGGAGGGTTACATGAAATCCATTGGTGGGAGAGTAAGGGGGTGGGAGAAAGCAAAGTGGGGAAATCTCTAGGATTGGATGGATAAAAGGCAAGTTGGAGAAACACAGACCACCTTTACATGGGCTGGTACAGGATAGTTAATAGTTAATAGAGACGATTTTTGGAGAAAAAGGTTAACAGTGAGGGGTTCTGTGGTCTGTGCCATGGTTCCTACGGTGCCTTTGAGGGGCAGGAAAAGGAAATCACTTTGACATTTCAAAGGTCTGTTATCCTAGATGCAAAAGAACAGTGGGCAGAGCTCACAGAAGTCAAGGTTGGTTTTTGCTAGGGAAGCTATAGGCCTGGGATGTGACTATCCTCTATGACATGCCCAGTTATGAACCTGTCATCAGACCGTTCTGTGTGGTTACTTTTGTTTACTGAGCTTGTCAGGCCTTTCTGTGCCGGCTGAGCTGGTCAGATTTATTGCATAGCCCCTTTTCATTCACAGCCCCAGCGGTTCCTGGCCTGGCAAGCCCAGGTGTGTGTGAGGCACCCAGGTTTTGTGCCTAGTTCAGAGCCGCTGTGCCATGGGATTTCTTGTCCTGGGGGCCAATATTTTTTTGTGCCTAGAGGAGATAAATTCTTTCAGCATTTGCGTGTCTGAAAATATCTTTGTTTGGCCTTCAGAGTTGAGAGCTATTTTCATTGGATCTAAAAATCTAAGTAGACAGTATGGTTTTCTTTTGGATGTAAAAATCAGACAGCTTCCTTTTAGTATTTTAAAGATGTTGGTTCCCACTTAAATGGTTTCCAATGAGAAGTAAGTTGTCATCCTTATTTTTGTACGTATTGTGTCCTTTCCTCCCTCTGGGTTCTTTAAAGATTTTCTCTTGATCAGTGGTTTGGAGCAGTTTGATTAGGATGCGCCATGATGTAGTTTTCTTCATCATCTTTTGTGCTCACGGTTCATTGAGCTTCTGGTGTGTGTGAGATTTTAGTTTTCACAAAAGGTTGAAATTTTTCTGCCATGACTTCCTAAATAATGTTTTTTCCTATCTCTTCTCCACTTCCTTTCCTTTAGGAGACTCTATTTACTAATTTATTAGTCTCCTTTATGTTGTCTTACAGCCTACTGATACTCTGTTCAATTTTTTAAAGTTTTTTTAAAAAGATTTTATTTATTATTCTTAGAGAGAGGGGAAGGGAAAGAGGCAGAGAGGAAGAGAAACTGATGTCTCTCAATGTATGGTTGTCTTTCACCTGCTTCCAGCCACAGACCTGGCTGGAGACCTAGCTTGCAACCTTATTACGTGCCCTGGCTGGGGAATCGAACCTGTGACCTTTGAGTTCTCAGGCTGGTGACTTATCCACTGTGCCATCATCCAGGGCTCTGTTCAATTTTTAAAAATACTTTTTTTTCTTTCTGTTTCAATATGTACTTATTGCAAGTACATATTCTGTTTCAATATGTAGTTATTTTTGCTGCCTTCACATTTAGTAAACTTCTTTGGCAACATCTATAATCCCATGCAATGTGTTTTTCATCTCAGATCTTGTAGTTTTCATCTCTAGAAGCGGTATTTGGATCTTTTGAAATATCTTCTATCTCTCTAACTTTTTTGAACATATAAAATACAACTTTAGCTTTTAATGTCCTTATCTCCTAATTCAAATATTTGTATCAACTCTGGGTTAAGATTGATTTTTATTTCTTTATTATTAGTCAAATTTTCTCCTGCTTCTTTGTGAAACTTTGGCAATTTTTAATTAGATGCCAATATTGTGAATTTTACCTGATTGTGTGCTGGATATTTTTAAATTCCTGTAACTATTCTTGAGCTTTGCTTTGTATTGTACTAGGAAATAGTTACATTCTCTTAGATCTTGCTTTAAGATATTTTAGGTGGGACTATTTAATTTAGGGCTAATTATTCCTCAGAACTGGGCAAGGTTCTTCTGTGTGTCCTCTGTCCAGTGTGCCCTGAATAAAGAAATGTTCCAGTGTGGTGGGGTAGCAGGCACTATTCCTGATTCTGTGGGAGTGGGAGCACTACATTGTGATCTCTAACCTTTCTGGGAGTTCTTTCTCTAGCCTCTAGTTCCCTTATACCTGAGGGCAGGACCCAGCTGAGTTCTTTCTCTTTTTTGTAAAGATTTTATTTATTATTTTTAGAGGGAGGGGTAGGGAGAGAGGTAGAGAAACATCAATGTATGGTTACCTTTCACCTGCCTCCAGCTACGGATCTGGCTGGAGACCTGGCTTGCAACCTGGTTATGTGCCCCAACTGGGAATTGAACCAGTGACCTTTGGGTTTGCAGGCTGGTGCCTTATCCCCAGCTGAGTTCTTTATGGAAACCCTGCAGAGCTCCAGAATTCTGTCTCTGTGAAGCTCTCTTACTTGTATCAAACTATAGCTGCCGTAGTTGGCATCTTGGATTCTCATCTCAGTGATCTGCAGGTCCCCGCCTGGCTTCCCCCTTCCTGTGCCTTGGAAGAGAACTCAAGGAAGTGGGCTGGTACTATAACAGGACCCTTCGAGGAGTCCTCAGTTTTAATGGGCCTGTTTTGCCTGTTGCCAAAAAGGAAAACTCTTGATAACAGAGTTTGGTGAAAAGGAAAGGTATTTTGTTTATTTGAAGGGTATATAAATTTATATTTAAGGTGCAGTTATGTTGTTAAATCTGACTCCCTTTAAAAACACACAAAATACACTGTCCTTCCTGATTACGCTAGCTTTAAAATAGACAAGCAAAAGATAACGTCTTTCAGAAACACAACAGTTTACAATTTAGCATTCCAGTTATAAATTCAAAGTTCCTGGCAGCTGCTATACTCAAGTAGGGGAGGGTCTTGCACACATTCCCCAACTCTTATACCACAGATAATTCCCTATCTCTGCACACGCTGCAAGTCCCATTTTGCCCACCCTCAAACCAGGTGAGTTCTCAAACCAGGTGAGTTCTCAAACCAGGTGAGTTCTCAAACCAGGCGAGTTCCTTCCTGTTTCTCAGGTTGCATGTCTGTCTGCAGAGGGGTGGGGGCTAATGGCTGCTGCACTACTTTTTTTTTTTTTTAAAGATTTTATTTATTATTTTTTAGAGAAGGAGGAAGGGAGGGAGGCAGAGAGGGAGAGAGACATTAATGCATGGTTGCCTTTCACCTACCTCCAGCTACGGACCTGGCTGGAGACCTGGCTTGCAACCTGGTGATGTGCCCTGGCTGGGAATCGAACCAGTGACCTTTGGGTTCACAGGCCAGCGTCTTATCCACTGTGCCACCAGCCAGGGCTGCTGCACTATTTTAAACCATGATGGTGGCCTGTGACACAGTGGTAGGGTGACCAATTATGGCCACCTGTGAAATCTCACACAGACCTGTAAGTTTTTTCATTACCATTCTGTGGTCAAAACACCCTCTTATCTTCTTGGGGCAGAGGTTTGTCCATTCATTTGCATAACCAAGATACTAGTTACCAGCCATAGATATGCCAAGTACCTCTCTCAGGAAAAATGGCTTACTTCAGTGTTCCACCCCCATCCCCAAATCTTGGGCTATGGAGAATTTAGAGATGGCCTTCTCCCACTCTGTAACAGTACAATCTTAGGACTCACCTCATGTTCCCCTCTTTGAGAGATCACAGTTTTTGTTGCCTGAGAGTGTCTTGAAAAGCATTTCTTCATCTGTTTTGTCCACTTTTTGGTTGTTTCAGATAGGAAGGTAAGTTCAATCCTTGTTATTTCACTGTGGCCAGAAGTAGAACTGCCCCAGGGATCTGTTGAAAGAAAGTGAGGAGGCAGACAGAGGAGGGAAACCGGTCTGGCAGGGAAAGTTGTTTAGTCCACGCTGTGACTGGGAAAGCCTAACTGAGGTGGGAAGCGTTTCAGAGCTGCTGAGGGAGTTGGCTAGTGTGTGTAATTGATTGATGGCTCTTTTATATAAAGCTAATGTTTATTTGTTTTATATAAAGTTAATGTTTACAATGCCTGCTCTATGCCTGGGCCTTGACATACATTACTTCTCTTCCCCACAATAGGCCCAAAAGGTGTTGCTATTGATAATCCTTCTCCAACCCCACCTCGCTTTCCCCTCACCCTCAGCCCCAGCCCTTCCCAATATCAGATGAGAAAATAGAAATGTCAAGTGACTGCCAGAGTCCTCTAGCTTGTAAATTGTATAATCAGATTACAAGCCCAGTTCCCTGCAGTTCAAAACCATGCTCCTACTTGCCAGGGTTGACATCATGATGAGCAAGGAGCTGGGGAATGGTGAGTACTAAAAAGGGAGTGGTTGCTGTCTGTGACAGACAGCTCATGATGAACTAGATCAGGAAAGGAAGCAAAGACAAAAGCTGGTGAATGGGAAGAAAGAAGATTTCAAAGGAGTTAAGGTCTCTGTGGTGTAGACAATGGCTGTAATGGCCTCAAAAGAAACAGGGAGCGTGCAATTAGCCCTGGATGATGTCAATGAAAGTAATGTGGGGGGAAGATGTCCTCAGAATTTTACCTGCTCTTCTAATTAGTCCTAGACCTCTAATGACAGTTCCAGATTGATGGTAAATCTGAAAAAGATAAAACAAAGGAAGTCAGCAAAGATAATTGAATGAGACATAACATGTGCTCATCACAAAGGAAAACATTGATAAAGTAAACGGTATTTAAAAGTTCTTATCATCAGCCCTGACTGGTGTGGCTCAGTTGGTTGGATACTGTTCTATAAAAGTTCTTAGCAAAAACACTGGCAAGGAGCAAAAAAAAAAAAAATAAATAAAGCAGCAGAGCAAGGAGAAGTTACTTACAATACATAGGTCCAAGTCATTTTTAAGGCAGTTGCTGAACAAATGACAAGTTCCATGTAGTCACTTTTTTTTTTTTTAAAGATTTTATTTATTATTTTTAGAGAGAGGGGAAGGGAGAGAGGCAGAGAGGGAGAGAGACATCACTGTATGGTTGCCTTTCACCTGCCTCTAGCCAGACCTGGCTGGAGATCTGGCTTGCAACCTGATTATGTACCCTCGCTGGGGAATCGAACCAGCGAACTTTGGGTTTACAGGCTGGCACTTTGTCCACTGTGCCACCAGCCAGGGCCATGTAGTCACTTATTTAAACACCAAAGTGTTTTATTCTATCTGAAATTCATTAACAAACACAATGGCTTTATATATTTCCAGAATTGTTTGTCTAATCCTCTTAAGGACATTATACCACTAAGCAGCACAGCTAAGTGTTTGATCAGTTTTAATTAGAGCAATCATTTGTCACACTTTAGAAGCATTTGGCTCTTGGCTAAAAGCTGGGCAAAGAAATATTAATTTTGCCATCTTTTAATGTTACATTGTAAACTGTTAAAACTAGTCACAACTGAGTCAGTATATATATATAATCTTCAACTATTCAAGTATTCAAGCATGTTCGGCATAATGCTGGTTAATCAGATTATGCATTTAATTGTCCACAGTTCTTTTGTTAATATAACATAATGGCTGTGCTGTTGGGCTTTATCTTATTTTGAGAAAGTCAGCATCTAATTTTGTCACCTATGGTAGATTAAAGTTTTTCCTAATAGGTAGAAAGAAACAAAAAAGATCCTACTTTGATTCGTGTGTGGGCAAAAAGCTTTCGTGTGTTATGTTGCTGCAAAGGGAAGTGAGAAGTCAAGTTATGTAATACTATGTGGTCAGGGATTATGAAGTAAAAAATAGCAGTGAGACAGAGCCCACAAGCAGCATGTGAAAATCGGAGTCACCACTCGATAGCTTTCCTCTCTGTATGGTAGACCAATGCCACAAAAAGTCACAAAACCATGAAGCCACACTAGTATAAACTACGTACTTGGTGATACTGTTTAGTTTCCTTCAGTTTTCAAGGTGAGGAGAGAGTTAGAAAATTCAATTCATGTTGAATCACAATTTGTGTTGAATTTAATTCAGCTATCAAAAGCTTAGTAACCTCTCTACAAACTCTTATAGAGGAGTTGAGTTTTTTCTTTAAATGAGAAAGTGATCTAAGTGGTGCCTCAGAGGTGACAGAGTGGGGGTGGGGGTGCTGGCAGAGTGGGATGGCATTTCCCATGGCCGCTGTAACGGATACCACAAACTTGGTTGCTGGAAACAATGCAAATTTACCTCTCATAGTTCTGTAGATCAGAAGCCCAAAATCAGTTACATTAGGCTGCAATCATGGGGTTCCTTCCAGCAGCCCTTGGAGAGGAAGAATCCATACTTTCACACCGCCAGCATTCTTGGGTCCTCCTTGGCTTGCCTCCACATCTGCCTTTCCTCTGTGTCTGTCTCCTGCTTTCCTGCCTGTGATGAAACTCCTTCTGGCTCTCTTACAAGGTGCATTGCATTTAGGGCCCACCCGAATCATTCAGGATAAGTACCTTCTCTTGATTTCCTTAATTATATATTTTTGCCATATAGGTAATATTTTTTCTTTGATTGTATAAGGGAACCTTCCTGAATTTTGGGGATTAGAAAGTGCACGTACATTTAAGGGTCCATTTTCAACCTGCCACAATTGGTTTTTCCAGCTGTAAGTACACCTGCCATCAGGAGGTGTCTACAGAGATGTGTCAGTGAACATCTGGATGTCATAAGTGTGCAGGGGAAGTCATCTGTAAGAACCCCAGGTGTGCTGGACTTGACCTCTGGATGGGTTTCCTTTGTGCTCAGGGTATATCTGACACCCTGGTTCTTCCTTTAGTGTCACCAGAAGTTCCCCTCTATCTCCTTTTGTCTCTCTCTCTGTCTTTCAAGTCTCTTGGTCTCCCCCCTTTCCTCGATCCCTCCTTTCTTTTTTCTTTTTTTCTTACCAAAAGATTTAATAGGTACAATATGAGGAACTATTTCCAACAATATGGAGACAGTCAAATCTAGCGCTAAACAGATATCAATTTCTGAATTATGTTGTGTAGGTATATAGTCTTGGTAAATTTATCTGCCTGTTTTTCACCTCTGACAAAGTGATGTTAAAATTGCCCATGACAATTATGGATTAATCAATTTCTCCTTTTTAATTCTATTATTCTTTGCTTTATAAAATTTAAAGTGGTATTATTGGGTTCATACAATTTATGATGATCTTTCTGGTGCGTTGACCCCTTTAGTGGTATAAAATACTTAACAGAAACTCTATTAATGATTTAGCCTTAAAGTCTACTTTGTATGATATTACTAGCTAAGCCATCTTTCTTTCTGCAGGCTTTTACTTGCAACTTTTCTGTATTCAAATTCTGTCTCTTGTAAGCAGTGTAAAATTAGGTTTCTTTTTCAGTCTGAAAATCTTTGTCTATTAGTTTGACTACTTACTCCATTTATCTTTTAGATAATTATTGGTATTTTGGGATTAAATCAATTTTTATTTCTTTTTTCTCTCCCCTCTAGCCACTTTTGCATTTAATCAAAGTTTTTATTTTTGACTTTTTATTATTCTATTTCCCTCCTCCATTTCTATTTTTGATTTGTACACTCGGTTGTGTGTTCACCACCCCAAGTCACATTCCTCCATTTTTTAAAAAAAGTATCACACCCCTCATTAGCTTGCTGAGCCAAAGTTTTTTAGACCTTAAATGTCTATAAATATTTTTACACTATTCTCATCCTTAATTGTTTCACTGGGAATATTTTTTTTTCCTTTAAAATATTCAAGGCATTAATCTAGTATTTTAGTAAGAGTAACAAAGCTATTATAAAATCTCATTCTTGCCCTGACTGGTGGTACAGTGGATAAGTCACCAGCCTGCAAACCCAAAGGTCTCTGGTTTGATTCCCAGCCAGGGCACATAACCAGGTTGCAAGCCAGGTCTCCAGCCAGGTCTGTAGCTGGAGGGAGATGAAAAGCAACCATATATTGATATCTCTCTCCCTTTCTTCATCCCTCCCTGTCCTTCTCTCTAAAAATAATAAATAAAAATCTTTTTAAAAATATCTCATTCTTTGAACCTAATCCAAGTTTGCATTCTGCCTGGTCGTTAGTAGTATGTTCTCTTTTAAAATCAAATTTGAGCCCTGGCCCATGTGGCTCAGTTGGTTGGAGCATTGTCCTGCAACCAAAGGGTTCAATTCCTGATCAGGGCACATACCTAGGTTGTGGGTTCAATCCCTGGCTGGGGCATGTGCAGGAGGCCACCAATGGATGCTTCTCTCTTACATTTATATTTCTCTCTCTTCCTTCCCCTCTTTCTAAAAAGCAATTGAAAAAAATGTCAGGTGAGGATAAAAAAACAAATTGAATTTGTCTGGTTATTTGATGGGCCAGTTCTGTCTGGAAAATTCAGGTCCTTAAAGTCTAAAACATCTTTATTTATGCTAATGATCTTCTTTCCCTTTTCTCTATTCTACTTTTCTGGAATTGTTTTTATTTGAACATTGGGCTTCCAGGATTGATTGGTTCTCTTAACTTTCTTATCTTTTCTCATATTTATTCACTTTTAATCTTCTTGCCCTACTTTCTGGGAGATTTCCTCAGCCTTCTTTTCCAGCTTTCTCTTGCGTTTTTTGTGTCTGAATTTACTTTTTTATTTTTTAAAACATTCTTTTCTTGTTTTAGGGTACAACAGTTTCTCTTACCCTCCTCAGCAGATTGAGGCTTTCTGTTCTCGGTACAAGCTGTTTCCTCCTTGTTGCTTCTCCTATGTTTGCTTGTTTGAATCTGTCTTTCATGTTAGAGATTTTCCCTAGCTATCTAGTGATCCTTGATCCTTAACTTCTGTTTGAGAGCCCCAAGGAGCTGATTTGAAAGCTCCCACCACTCAAGGGGGTCTCCTAAACTGAGGGCTTCCCAGACAGAGGCCTGCCCTCACAGCCATTGTGTTAGCTTTAGGCTTTTCCTGTTGGCCAGGGCACATCTCACACAGAGTAATCTCTCACGCTTCTGCCCGTGGGCTAGAGACCCGGCTGCCACGTTTCCTATCTAATAAGGCATTTTCAATGTCTTAAAAAGCTTTTTTCCTCTTTTATCCCTTTTCATATTATTGCTGTATGGATTCTGAAAAGTAAAACTGCATTAAAAATAAACACTTTAAGTAAATTTAAAAAATAAAAGAGTCAACAAAAACTTTAAAACTGGGCTTCTGCATTTAGTACATACTAGTGTTTTACTGTTAGGTGATTCAGCCCAAGGATGTTATTCGGTGGCCAATTGTTAAATATCCTGGCTTGATGGCTTTTCAGGTTTGGATATCAGTTTTGGAAGGCTGAGGTAGATGCAATACACCTCATGTACATTGGTTGTGTGAATAACCACTGTTCCTCTTGTGGGGTGGAGCAGAGGCTCGGGCAAGAACTTGGGTGAAGATGGTCGTCTGCAGCCAAGCTACCAAGTCCAAATGGGGCACGACTACATGGAGGGATCAAGATAATGTCATCAGGGAAGTTCTGACCCACCTAGTCAATCCTGGAAAGGTTGGGCAGAGGAACTGCCTGTGTGCAAACAGGGGTGTGGCTGTAGAGCTTCTGATACGGTTTCAGAGACTTTGGATAACAGTGCGTCCTGGAGGCACAAGGACCTTCAGTCATCTACTGGTATCTGGCCTTGCCTAGGACTCACCTTTCAGGTTGTCTCGGGTCCTATCAGAAAGGACACAGGTGATTTCAGCTCTTGCTGCTTACTTCCTAACCACAGCCTGATGATGTCAGTGGGTGGGGAATCCCCAATCCTGCCCTATCTCTACAGCTCTGCCTGGCTGGTCTCTGCTTTACCTTACTCTGAAATACCCTGTGAGTCCTCATCTTTGGATTTGGGGGCCTCATCTTTGTTTGGCAGCCAGCTCCCAGCCGCTGACTCACCATCCCCCCTTTGCCCAGATTACTAGCTTTGAGCCAGGTGAGTCCTTTGAGCTAGGAGGAGTGGCATCTTTGTCTTCCCCGGAACTGCTGCTGAGAAAACATACATCCTTGGAATGCTAAATGGTGCTCAGTGTATTTTTCCACAACAGAATTTCTAAAATCCTCACCTGAGGATATTTTATTGATTTTAGAGAAAGACAGACAGACAGACATGCATGTGAGAGAGACACATGGATCAGTTGCCTCCTATACATGCCCTGACTGGAGATCAAACCAGCAACCTAGGCATATGCTCTGAGCAGCAGGAATCAAACCTATAGCCTTTTGGCATATGGGACAATGTCTCAACCAACTGAGCCACCTGGTCAGGGCACAAAAGTATTTTTATAAAAGGTGATGAGGAACCCTAGTTTAACTCTATGATGGTTTAGCACATAGCCTGGGCTCCATTTATAAAAAAAAAATTGTTTTTTAATCCTCATGGGAGGACATGCGTATTGATTTTAGAGAGAGGGGAAGGGAAGGAAAGAGAGGGAGAGAAACATCAATGTGAGAAACATCAATCAGTTGTCCCTTGTATCTTCTCTGTCTGGGGACCTGTCATACGTACCCAGACAGGGGACTTAACCCGAAACCTAGGCACATGCCCTGACCTGAATCAAGCCCCTGACCTTTTGGTTTATGGGACAACACCCCAACCAAGTGAGCCACACCAGCCAGGGCTATAACACAGTTTTAGGAAGTCTATATTCCACATTTCAAGTAGAAGGATTGAAAAACCAATTTTTGGGCATGAGTCCCATTGGTAAGTTAGAGACTGCGCTGCAGCAACATACAAAGGAGGAAGTCATCATCAAATATTCATTAAGTTCCTACTTGTGTATCGTGCTGTTGTGACAGCTGGGTCTGTGGCCCTCCTCTCGGCTTGTTCTATAAACTGTAATAATCCACCTTACAGATTGCCCTCTGACGCTCAGCACACTGTAGAACTTTCCCTGACATATCTTGTGTTGTACTAATGGGGAGGATTAAGGCAAGAAGGCTTCCTAGTCTGAGAAAGTGCAATTTAAATTTAAGTATGTCCTTCCATGGAGCCTAAAATCTTTCAGTCACTGAGCCTGCACTAATTTGTGTGATTCTTTTGTGGGCTGGGGCACTCTTCTTAGAGCTTTTAAAATTAGTACCTCCTATTGGTTCAGTGCTTTCTTTCAAGTGAGGAACTCTTAGAATAATGCGACATAGCGATTTTCAAAAGATTAAAGCAGTGTGTTCTAATGTGAGCCTTACAACTAATCGCTTGAACTAATTATACATAAAGGGCCAAGCCATTAGTGTTAATAAGATGTGACTTTGGAAGAGTACAGTTTGACCCAAAGACTGAATAACTATTGCAAACAGTAATCAGTGAGGTGGTATCCATTGTATAAAACATCCTAGGTGGAAATTATTCATGTCTATTCAAATTGGGTTTTCCCCTAAGTTGTTACCTTTACACTTAGTTATTTCCTTTTCAGGAAAATGGGTGCACCTTTGAGCTTGGAGGCTGAACCAGCTCGTGGAAATGGGTTTCGTGGAAATGAAGTGCACATGAATTCCACATGCACATTTCCACGTGGGTATCTTATAGCAATTGAAAATGTGTGCTTTCCCCCAAACCAAACCTTGATTTTCTGTCCTGAATCTACCCTCTCTCACCTGCCTTGGCTCCTCACCTTGGGGAGCAGTGCAACCCCATGTTCTGTTGATTCTTTTCCAACCATTTGTCTCCATTCACATCACACTGCCCTTGTCCCTGCCCCCATTGTCTCCTTTCTGCAATGTAGCAAAAGCCTAACTGCTTTTGTCAAATGCAGTTTGCCTCCTTCCAGGTTATACACAGTTGCTAGGGAAGACTTGATGCCCAAATCTGATCATGTCGCTATCTGCTGTACAGTATGCGATGATAACCCGTGGCTGAAGATCAATGTCTTTCATTAGTGTGATCATTTGCTCTTGTAGGCTCTTCACCTCTAATTCACAGCAGCTCAGACTCGCTGGCCATCTTTCAGGTTCTTGAATTTATCTAGATCCTTTTCTGGATAAAGCCTTTGTATAGCTGGTTCCCTGGGCCTGCAGTGCTCTTCCTCTCAAGTTCTGCCTGGCTACTGCCTACTTACCCTTCTAGTCTTAGCTTCAATATTGTCCCACTGTGACATTTCCAAAAGCCCTCCCCAGTTGGTTAGAGTCTCTTGCTAAATATGCCACCAGTATCCTGAACTTTCTAGCAGTCATCATAATTATAATCAGTATTTGTATAATTACTGTTTCGATGTCTGATTCTTCTACCAGCGTGCAAACTCCCTGAGAGCAGGGACCATGCCTGTCTGGCTCACTATTCTTTCATAACAAATATTTCATAACAAATATTTGCCAAGTGAATGTATAATGAATGCGTGTGGACAGAAGCCGTGCCATATGTTATGTGTATTTGTACTTATGTTTGAATACGGGGTATCTGATATTCTAGGACTTGCATATTTCGCACTCCACAATGAAGCAATACTGGGAAAGCCTCACTTAGATCTTGTTAACTGTTCCGTTGCCATACCCTCCTCTCCCCCTTGTTCTGGGAGAAAACTGTACTAGTTAGGGTTCTAGCCGAAACAGAACCAGTAGGGGAGAAAAGGTTTATTGCAGGAATAACTTGCCTGATTGAGGGGGTTGGCTAGGCAAGCATGAAGTCTGTAGGGCAGATGGTCAGGAAGGGCAAGCAGGTTGGAACTCTTGGGTGCAGGGCAAAGCTGCTGTTCACAGGTGGGATTTCTTGCATAGCAGCTCCTAGATCAGGGCCTGAACAACTGGAGACTAGCCTACTCCGGGTCTGCGCATCTAGTTGACCATCAAATAAACAGCTGATGCAAAACACCATTTGAAAAGCTAACTTAACCATTAAAACCCCCAAAACTTGGCATGCCTGGGATGGAGGGTGATAATTAAATATTTTATTCAGTGGGCTTCTTGTTAGCTCTGGAAATAGTTTATTTTAAAGAGATTGTTATCTATTCTGCCTAGGCATGCTAACTAACCTCATTACTCTATTGTCCAAAAGAAGTGTGTGGCTGACTAATTAGTAATAAGATTTCAGGAAAATTGGCTCTTTTATGTGTAGTGCTTCTAATAAGTGAATAACTGTCTTCTATAGGTAGCTTTTTAATTTATGAGGACAGTAAACATTTGCTGAGCGCAGAGCTGGGCCATGGAGGTGCAAGGTGAAAGGTACACCACCCCTGCATTATGAGGCCTTATAGTGCATTTAAGTAGACAGATAAACCAGTCATTGCAAGCCTGGAGTTCAGCGGGGTTGCAGTATGAAATGCAAGGGAGACATTGTTTGGTGCTAGAACGTAAAGTTTCCTGAGTGCCAAGATTGGGAATCTGGCTTTATCCTGCAGAGAGAGAAGAGGTTCACTGTGGTGGGTAGTGCCACGTTCATGTTATTGAAGAAAAGGAATCTGGTGCATTGGGTGAAGTGAGAGAAGGAGCAAATGTTAACAACCGGAGGGAGAGGGAAAGCTTGAAGATGACTTTGAGGTTCATTGCCTTGAAAGGTGGGATTATGACAAAACTAGCAATGGAAGTGGGTGTTACCAGAGGAGGGAGTGGGTGGATGTTTAATGTGGGGGCAGGTGGAAGGACAAAAGCCAACAGCTGTCACTACTGAGCATCTATACAGGGTCTGGTCTTTTACACACATTATCTCACATTGATTGAGATGCTAGTGTGACTTCTAGCCTATATGAGATCTACTAATAACTGCCCTGAACCAAAGGAAAAGATTGAGGTACAGGCTTGGTGTTAAAGATACTTTTTTTAGGTCTTCTATCTTTTTATAAAGGATGACATAGATATTTCATTTTGAAAAGTACCTGGCAGTTGACTCTAAGAGCAGGTCTATTTATAATTAAATATGAATGTCAGCTAGTAGATATTTGGAAAGAAAAGGAAAGAAAACATTCATGATGATTTCTGTGTGTTATCTACAACTCCCAAAGCAAATTGAAAAAGCATGTTTCCTGGCCTTGAACATGCCTCTTGGTACACTAAATCTGCTTTCTAAAAAGGCAAGTACAAGGAGCTCTCACCAGTGAAATCTGGGAAGATTGGAGGATCAAAATAATGAATTATAGTAATGTATTTATAAGCCATTCCATGAAATAAGGTTCAATGAACCTATACTGATAAATTAATACATGGGAACTGAGAGGAAAAGCTGTTTCCTACAGGAGCGTGTCAACCCTTAAATGTTGAAGGAGGGTAGAAAATAGAAAATTCACCATTTGGCGAGCATCACAGTGATGGTTGATGAAGGCAGGAGCTGATGGGTGGGTGGAGGTTTGATGAAAAACAGGATATTGGCATAGCCCCATAGTATTTTTCCACAAAATACTCATTAATTACAAAGAAAAAAATGACAACTTTAGGGTGAAGACTGATAGTTACAACTTTGCACAGGTGATTATGGTTAAAACCATCAGTGAGGGGATGGTCCACAGTCCACACCCTGCACCCCCTTGCTGTGAGGCCCTGAGAAGGGCACAGCACCATTTTGGGGTCTTCTTGTCGGGAAAACTGGGCTGAGGCTGGTCCTGACCAAACATCAGATGGACCCAAATTGAAGGTAACCCTGGTCATCCTGGAGAATACAAAGTTTTGACTATTTAGAACTGTCAAGGATGAGAGAGATGGGGGAAGACAGAGACACCATTCTGGATTGAAGGAGACTAATGGTTGTTATGTAAGGGAGTTGGCTTGCTTTGGGAAATACAGCCTGAAATCTGCAGAAACAAAGGAGCTGCATGTCCACAATTGCCTCTCAAATGGTTCATAAGAATACTGAAGACGAAACAATTAGGTATGTAGGTGAAGGGGAAATAAGAGTTCCTTGTGCTTTTTCTGCAATGTTGTTGTGAGCTTGAAATTATTTTAAAAATAGATTATTTGTAAAAGTTCTGAAACTCAAGGAAGGACCTAGGACTGAAGAAGACTGAGAGATATGGCAAATTCAATGAGTGATCTGAATTGGGTCCTTTTGCCATGAAAGAAATAATTGAGATATTTGACAAAGCTTCAAGAAACCTTTTGGGTGAAGAAGATATGAGTGTTCTTTGTACCGTCTTGGCAATTTATCTATAAATTTGAAATAGTTTCAAAATAAAGATTTTTTTAAGTGCCAGTGCTTTTCTGAAATCAAAACTAACTTTAATTTCCCTTCGGTTTGGAAGAATAGTATAGACTTTGTTCTTGCTGTAAGAGGCCAGCCGGACTGTACTCTTAAAGAAGAAAACTGAATGATATTAAAGAATTTAAAAATAGGAAATAGCTAAGTGATACATCTGTAGACAAGTCAGTCTCTTGACTCTGTCCACAAATGTAAATTCATGGTTGCAGTATTTGCCTGGCTTGCCTTGTAGGGCAGATCCTTTTTAGGGCAAAATGAGAAATATGTAAACAGTATTTTTAAAAGAGAGAATGTTAATGAAGTGCAAGCTATTATCTAATGTTACATTTCTAATTTGCCTTTATTCAGGAGAAAGGCCAATCTGAATTAGAGTCTTAGCAGTAGACTATTAGTAACAAATGAAGTTTTATTAATAGCTACTACTTATTGAATGTTTGCTATGGGTTGAGAATTGTATTGGGTGCATATCTATACTCTCATTTAATCCTCACAACAGCAGTTTAGGGGAGGTGCTTTTATCTCCACTTTAGAGAATTGGAAAGTGAATCATGGATGTTAAAAAACTTATGCCAAGTTCAAAATTAGTAGGTGGCAAAGCCAAGCTTCAAAAACCGAGGTGAATTTCAAAATTTGAGGTGTTTCAAACCTACTACGTAGCACAGGCATTAATTCTGTAGCTATTGGGTTCTACAGGTAGTACCTTAGGGACAAAAGTTGACATTTAGATAGGGACAAAGGTTGACATTTAGATGAGTATCAATAATAAGAAGCCAGAGATAGCAAGGATTTTATTGCTTATTACACCAGTGGTGGAGAGGGGGCACCTGGATTATATGTCAGCATTTGAATGGCTGGTTCTTGGCAAGTAATTATTTATAACCAGCTCATGTTGCTGCTAACAGCCATCTCCCCCTTTCCGGCAATATTCCCCTTTTGGAGTGGAACAGGAACTAATTAGTTCCTATTAAACCCAAGACCCATTTCACATTCAGAGGTTCCCATGGTAAACCTCACATGTCAGGAGCAATTAGTGACATTGTGACAGGTCATTTTCAATGGGCTGCACTATGAACAGTACATCCAAGCGGGATGGGTAGTTTTAAATAACCAACCTCACCATCACCGCCGGGTCATCTGATCAGGGCCTTTGCAAGACAACACACTTAGGACAGTCTTCTTACTGTGGTGTGCTGGCGATTTCAGAGAAGTGAGACTGCAGTTAATTTTGAACGTTTTCAGATTTTGAGTGCCTAGGGAAAGAGAGATGCCGGGCAGAGGATGAAATCATGCACCGTGGTCATGAGCTGACCATCGTGGAGACTCTGCTCCCACCTAGTTACCCCATGGAGTAACTGCTATGTGTCAATGGCATCGGGGCATGCACTTAACCAACGCTGAGCTAGGAAAATGACCTTGGCCGAGGCCTGAGAAACCAAGATCCAGTGTGCTAGGTGGCTACTTTGGACTAATGGGAAGTATAGGGTCTGTCCCTAACGTATTGAGCCAATGTCAATATAATTACAACTGTTTGGGCAGCTGATACTTTCCAGACAGACCTCGTATATCTTCCACCTTTTTTTCTCTCTCTTTTTTTAATGTTGAAAAATGAGCAAACTTCTCATTGGAATTTATAAGATGTATCTCCTAGGTTCATGTTCTCATTCTATTTCATTGAGAAAAGTGCAGAAATGAAGATGGATTTGTCTTTTGGAAGGAGACTGGGTTACAAAGGCAGGGTCAGTGAAGATGCCTACACTTTTCTAGGCACACTCAAAATTTGAAATCTTTCCCTGGCTGGTAGCATATGGGTAAGGTGCCAGCCTGTGAACCCAAAGGTCGCAGGTTCGATTCCCTAGCCAGGGCACATAACCAGGTTGCAAACCAGGTCTCCAGTCAGATCTGTGGCTGGAGGCAGGTGAAAAGCAACCATACATTGATGTCTTTCTCCCTCTCTGCCTCTCTCCCTTCCCCTCTTTCTAGAAATGATTAAATAAAATCTTAAAAAAAAAAATCTGAAATCTTTCCAAATTAACCATGCCCTCGCATTTCCAAAACATCAGGAATACTGGTAAGAAGACTGTTCTGAATTTGCACTTGAAGTGGCACTAGCAGGTGGTGGTGAAGGTAGTTATTTAAAACTTGTGGTTCTGCTTATGTGGCTGACATTAGGATTCCCTGCTGAAGTGGGATTTTCCTGTCAATTTTGGCATTTTGGCTTGTTGCTGAGACACTGTGTAGGAAAATACAGTCACAGGAGGTTGCTAGAGTGTGGCTGAGCAGTGACAGCATCTGAAAAATGTTGCCCTCGTGGGATTAACTGGACTGTGTTCATTAAGCCAGGCTCTATTATAGGCAAAGCTCAGAGGTAATGGACTCTTCAGCCCACTGAAGCCGCTCAAGGACTCTCCGTGGTAAAGCCCCTCTTTGTTCCCCCCACCCTTCTGGGCTTGGCTATTTCAGCCAGACTCTTCATATAGACTGTAAATTCTAACCTCCACAAAACAGTCTCTGGAGCCCTGCTTGGGCACAGTTTAGAGCTGGCCACCTAGCATATGACTTAGAGAGCGAGAAAGAGAGAAATGAAAAAGAGAAGAAATAAAAGAATTAAAGAAATAAAGAATAAAAGTAATTTGGGGGATATTGGTTAAATTTGGGTGGGCAGAAGTGTAGTCAATTATTTTAGTATAAAGTGGAAATATCTCTAGGAAGCACCTGATAAGAATGCAACACCACTTGAAGGAACACTGCATTGTAAAGTGAATTAACAGCCTTTAACAAATGAGTCTGTCATTGTGAGGTGAAACTGAAGGGGAGTCTATATTCTGAAAGTGTAGACAAAGCTATGGGTAGAACTTTGGGGATGTGTAAGTTAAAGCACAGATTATTTGGTCCAATGTGCATTGTGCATGGGTGTGTGTGTTACAAAATTTTCACTCATTTCCCCAAGTAATACACTCCTACATACCCCCACAATGATGGTAGCTGATCCTCAGTTTAAGGATAACAGCGTTGTCCATCAGTTAATACAATCTATTTTTACAGAGGTGTGGATTGAACTAACAGAGGTATGGCTTTGATTAGTGAATAATACAGCATAATTGAGTCACGTTTTCTTTTTTAACTTTCAACTAAGGACATATAGACATGTTTATTGATTAGAGGAGGGAGAGAAAGAGAGAGAGAGGGAGGGAGAGAGAAAGAAACATTGATGTGAGAAACATCCATCAGTTGTCTTTGGTGTACACCCTGGCTAGGGATTGCATCCACAACCCAGGTAAGTGCCCTGACTGGGGCTCAAACCCACAACCTTTTGGTGTATAGGACAATGCTCCAACCAGCTGAGCAACCAAGCTGGGGCCAATTAGCCATGTGTAATGGTTTCACAATTTATAATACACAAAGTGGTAAGATTAGGTACTTTTACTGGGCAGAAAAGGTATAAATACATGGGTTTGCTTTCCTGAGCCCATATCAGAACTAAATGACCCTCACAGGTACAGCATTTAAATCATCCCCATTGGAGTAAACCACCAAGGAGCTCTGTGGACACTCTCAGATATCATGTTGCATCGTTGGCTTTTGTCTTTTTCTTTGGCGAATACTGGGAATGGAAGGAAGAAAGGGAAGGTATCTACTAAAAAAAAATCACCCTTATGGAGACTATAACTAGTGACTGTAGCATCTTCCATCCAACTCCAGGAGGTTCTGATTCTGTGGTTATGTTGGGGAGCAACCCTAAGCAGCAGTTTCCCAGGTAACCAGCCTCACTTCCAGGAACTGATGCTGCTGATGTCATTTCAATATCTTGTCTGTTCATCTACCTAAAATCCATGGATGTTTAAGGACTTTTACACTCAAACTTGTAGAGATTAGATTTTGCAACTCCTTTTAACATTTCAGAACTACATGTTATTATGGGAAGTAGTATTTGTTCATGGAACACAAAAACAAGATAGAATCTCCCTCAAAAACATAAAAATCACTCATAATCCTGCTATCCAGAAGTAAATAACATTTGGTGTTAAAATGCCCAGATTTTCTTCCCTAGGATTTATATTTCTATAAATCATTTACATATATATATATTTGTGTGTGTATATATACACACACAAAGTTTGTTTTGTAAAAGTTTTCTTTTGCAAAACTGATCACAGGCTACTTTATAAACCTGAACCTTTGCTTACCCTTTGACTTTCCCTTGGAAGATATTTGAAGTACTTCCACATTGGTGACAATATATTTATATCATCTTTTAGAATGGCTATAGAGATTTGTTGAACACATACAGTAGATTGTGTCCTGAATTTTGCTATAATAAGCAATATTGTGATGTCTTTGTACACATGATTGGGCACTTGCTTGATTATATACTTAAGTGTAGAATTTATTAGCTCAAAGCAGTTGAGGCTTGGGAGACTTGTTATGAGATTATTTTCTTGGAAGTTCATTCTGATTCTTTATTAGTCTGTTATGTGAAAAGTGGCTTCTCGTTGTTTTAAAGTGCATGTTTGTTTTTCAGGCTGTGCATTTCTCTGTGTTTTGTTCTCCATTTGAATTTCATGGTAAATTGGCTAGTTTTGTGTTCTTTTCCCACTTCTCTGTAAGTTTATTTGTCTTTGGGTTTATTGGTTTGTGAGAGTACTTCATGCCTGAGGGACATGGATTTCTTCTCTGCCTTACAGGTATTTTCCCAACTAGATTGGAATTTTGATTGAGATTTAGTCAAATGTAACATTAATTTAGTGGGCATAGATGGCCATGTATTTCAATATTGGGTTGTGCTATTTGAGAATAATGTTTTAAACCATTGTGATCTAAGGAAATTATGGAAAGTGAAAGGGCATGGAGTGATTTTTTGCAGGCCCTGTGGTTTATTACCTTGCCTCAGGGTAGAACTTTTCTAAATCATTTGAGAAAACTGAGTAGCTAAAGTGTTTGTACCAGCTAAGCAATTGGATTCCATCTGGTTGGTTTTCAAAGTGTTACTTTAAATGATTTCTAGCACACTCACCTACTATTATTATTCCTTTTCAAAGCTAGTGTCTTTGGCTCTTTGCAGTAGTCTGTTCACATGGGTCCTTACGGCTTTGGGAGTCTGACAACTTTATGATTATGCAAATGTTATTGAGCTCATCTTGATGGATGCTCTCGGGAGTCCTTGGCAGACTGCAGAGACTGCGCCTTTACTGTCACAGGGTTGGCTAGTATGACCTTCACATCAGGCTGCATAAAACATGCTTGCCAGGCATCCTAGGACAATTTGGAGTGGTTGCCTGGGCAACCTCCTTGCTTCTAATCAAATGCCCCAAGGATAACTGAAGTCCCTGTGGGAATGCCACAGCTGAAGGGAAGAACTCTGTTGTTAGAGTAGCATCAGAAGTACATTTGTTGGTTTAGGACACTGCTAAGGTTCTAAACTCAGGGAGGAGAGAGAATGAGGAAAGGGGAATGAAGAGCACGGGGATAGTTGAGGTGGGAAGGAAAAGGTTGTACTGTAGTCAATAGTAAAAATCAAAACAATAAACCCGAGCAAAGGGTTCATGCATCAGAAAACACTATTACAGAGTGAGCAGAAAGGCACCAAGAATGAAGGTGGAAAAATTTTATTCTTTTTTTCATTTTGAATATTTTCTTGTTTATGCTATTACCATTGCCCTAAATTTCCCTGCCTTGGGCCTGTCACCCCCAGCCTGACCCCCACTTCCAAGTCAATCCCCACACTGTTGTCCACAAGTCATGAAAAGATGTGTTTAGGAAAAAATCCACAACCAGTAAAGGAATATCTGGAGAGACAAAAAGAATAGTGGAGATTTCTGAGAAGAATGCAATACAAAATTTTTTTTTCCATTTAAACAAACTTGTCCATGTAATGTGTTTGATCAGCTCTGCTTTAAAGAACTAACATTATTTTTGGGGTTTTTGGGGTTTTTGTTTTGTTTTGTTTTTTCCCCCTGAACTCTCTAGTGTAGTCTGAGTAAATCATGAGTGATTTTTCTGGAATCAGAATGATGCCACTCAGAATTATAGAACATGCTTTTACTTGTTATTTCCATGAATCAGAACTGTTACCGATTTGAAACTAGTGTAAAGTCAGGTTTGTTTGGTTTGGGTTTGGTTTTTTAAACACTGTAGCAGGATGGTTATTATGACAGGTGGCGATGTTTTAGCTGCTTGAATAAGCAGAATGCAGACTTGAGCAGAAAGGCATCATGGAGCCCTGGGATGAAAGCGGGGGATTTTTGTGAGCTGAACACTCCTATCCTCAGAGCTCTCAATTAAGAGCTTAACTTGTTCTGTTACACGAAAAAAAGTACATGACTTACTCCTGAAATACCAGAGCTCCTCTTAAGACCCCCACCGCACGCACATTTTTGATGACCTCAAACCAGGTCCCGGAGAGATGCAGATTTTACAGTACTTGAAGCTGGAACCTCCAGCATTGATAAGGTGTACTATCCAAGTCAGTTGCTCCATAAAGGTAGGGCAGTTATGATATTGTCCATATTTCAGGCCCATTGAAAATGTAAGCTTTGCTCAGATGTTTTCTAGGGATTGGGTTTTATAGTTCTAGAACACCATGGTTCCAGTCAATCCTGAAAGTGTCGCTGAGGAGCATTGAAGGAGGGAATGATTTAAAGAGGCAAGAGCAGAGTTCTGAGAACCCCCAGGTGAGAAGGAAGCACCTGGGAGCTAGGAGAACTGGGAACCCAGATTGACTCTAGGTCAGAAGGAACAAGAGTGTTTCTGGGACCCAGTGAGCACCCTGGCCCTGGTGCTGTAAGTGCGGGTGCAGCTGGAGCCTGGACAGGGGTAGGCAGCAGGGTGGGGGTGAGCATAAATACGTTGACTGTCCTCTCTCCTCTACTCTCCAATCTCCTGCTGGTGTCTTCTGGTAGCAAAAACATCTGGAAACTAGAGTAAGGGATCAGGAGTGATAGGTGCTTTAGAGGTCAGCTTTCTAGAACCCAGAGAAGCTCACAGAAGGCTGGATAATGGGGTCTGGGGTAGGAGGGGCAAATGGATAATAATCAGTGCAATATGAAAATTTCTGCTGTTCTCTAAAGATTTCCCAGGCCCTTTGGAAGCATTTGGAAGAGAAGTTATGTATAAAAGAATGCTTATTATAGGAGTTGGGTAGCAGAACAGGAACACCAATCAGTCTTATGCTTCTCCCAGTTGATTACCTCTGTGCTTCACTGAGTCCAGTGCATATTCTGCAATTGCTATTGTTTCCCTGTAGATTTCGGGTCCTTTCAGTGATGATCTCTTTTTCATTTGTCTTGGTTTCTCCAGCATCTAGCCTGATGCCTAGCATGTGGTAAAACTCCCGTCGAGTAAACGATGGAATGACTATTTCCTAGCCTCTTTCAGGATAAGATTTTACTTCCACAGTGTATTTTGATAATGAAACAGTTAATCCTCTTTCTCCAGTGCTGGGTCCTCTGCACTTTTATTTTTTACTGTTAGTGGCCACAGCAGAGACATTTCTGCTCTCATTATTAGCTATAAAGTGACAGTTTCATTCTGTATTTCTTCTGTGACCACGTGAAAACTCAGAGACTAAGGCTCGTGGAACATGTATAAAGACAATCTGAAACTGGATAGCATAGTGGTGCCAGTTGAGAGAGTGAGAGATGTTCTATTGTAGAATAAGTTTAATCTGTTTTATGTTAAAATATATAAGGTTAGAGTAAGGAGGACAGACTTGCCCTATCATGTATCAGGACCGGGTAGGAAGTTATAGAAATTTAGTGTGGCACTGGCATTGGGACAGATAAACTGACCAGTAGAATACAATAAAGAGCTCTGAAACCTGCTATGTTAGTTTGCTAGGGTGGCTGTAACAGAATAACACAGACTAGATGGCTACACATCAAATTTATTTTCTCACAGTTCAGAAGGCTGGAAGTCCAGAGTAAAGGGGATGTCACGGTTGGTTTCTGGTGAGAACTCTCTCCTAGTTGCAGATGCTGTGTACAGAGCTCTCTGACTCTTCACGTGGCTTTTTCTCTATGCATGTTCTCCCTGTCATTTCTTCTTCTTATTTAAGACACCAGCCTTCTTGGATTAGGGCCATACCTTTATGACTTCATTTAACCTCAGTTCCTTAAAGGCCCTAAATCTAAGTCTAGCTGCATTAGGGGTTAGGGCTTCAACATATGAATTTTGGGAGAACACAATTTAGTTCATAACACATTCCTACACATAGAGAACTTTGATGTATATATTAGATCAGTAGAAACAGGAAGGGCTATTTTCAGTGAATGGAGCTGAGAATAAATGGTTATCACTAGGATAAAAGATGAAAACAGATCCTTATTTTATAACATATTTTTAAAAACCAGAAAGATAAAAGTCTTAAATGTCAGAAAGAAAACTTTAAGACTTTTAGGGATGGGGATAGCAAAGGATCTTCTAAGGTTTTCTTTTTTTAGACTTTTAGTCTTCAGAGGAGATTTTTTAAGATACAAAAAACACAATATAGAAAAGATTTACCAACTGGATTATATTGAAATTAAGAATTTGCCCTGGCTGGTGGTACAGTTTTGCAGGTGCCGACCTGCAAACCCAAAGGTCACTGGTTCAATCCCAGCCAGGGCACATAACCAGGTTGCACGCCAGGTCTCCAGCCAGGTCTCCAGCCAGGTCTGTAGCTGGAGGCAGGTGAAAGGTAACCATATATTGATGTCTCTGTCCCTCTCTGCCTCTCTCCCTTCCCCTCTCTCTAAAAAAATAATAAATAAACTCTTTTTTAAAAATTAAAAAAATAAAAGATAAAGAGAATTCTTTAAGAAAAAGAATTTTGTTCATCTAAAGAAGACTTATTGAAATCATATAATGCCTGAGGTTTTCTTCAATATAATTTGTGGAAATAGAGGAGAAATAAGGCCATAGATGAAACAAGATTGGCTATGACTCAATCATTTTTGAAACTGGTGATGGGTCCAGGAGGCACATAAACTATGAAGGGATTAATAGTCTAGATGCAAAACTACCACAAATCATGAAGAAAAGCATGAACAAAACACTAGAAAAATGGACAAGGTATATGAATGTGTAGTTTATGGATACTGATAAGGAACCACATAGGGCTAAGAAATATATCAAAAGCATTCAATCACTAGTGATGAAGAGGGAAATACAACTCAGTGCCACAATGAGATGCTGTTTTCCATCCATTCAGTTAGTATTAAGTGCTAAGGCAGATGGAGTTCCTGAGGATCCCATGCCCTGCTAGTAAATTGGCTTCATTACCTTGGAAAATAGTCCTGGTATTGTCTCATAGAGTTAACCATCACATTCCCAACTTTTTACTTATTAAGTATTAAGTATATATAATGTATAAAAGAAATTATTGCACATATGTACCAGGAAATATGTACAGAAATGTTTATGGAAGCATTATACACAATATCAAAAACTGGGGAAACCCCCTACATCTATGGGCAAGAGAGAAGGTACATGCACTCACCCAATGGGACTCATGCCATAGTCAAAATAGAGTATAATGGATGAATTGCAACATTAATGTGTTTTATTAATATAAAGTTTAAAATATCTCCCCTGGCTGGTGTCTCGTTGGGTAAGTGCTGGCCTATGGACCCAAAGGTCACTGGTTCGATTCCCCAGTCAGGGCACATAACCAGGTCTCCAGCCAGGTCCGTAGCTTGAGGCAGGTGAAAGGCAACCACACACTGACGCTTCTCTCCCTTTCTTCCTCCTTCCCTGCCCTTCTCTCTGAAAATAATGAATAAAATATTTTTAAATTAAAAATAAATTAAATAAAATATCTAAACATATTACACATGGTACCCGTTTTTATGAGTTTAAAACCAACTAAAATCAAACCGGTAGCTTTTAAGAATACATGTAGGTGAGATGTTAATATAGAGAAAGGAAAATAATCAAATGTTTTGTGTGGGATTCAGGTTGCTTGTTGCCTCAGGTTGTGGGAACCAGGAGATGAGACTGGAGGCCATTTAGGTAGGTAAGTTATTGTCAAAGGCTAACTTTTGTGTTAGGTGATGGGCTCATAGCTGCTTGTTATAGCACTATAAATGAAGAGTGAATGAATGCGGGCAGCATGCATGGCCCAGAGATAAATGTGTGTGGCATCAAAGATTGTGATTAACCCAGTTTGGTGTAGTTGAGGTTGAATAAATCAAAGCAAGAGGCTTAGAATGAGTGGAAAGGGAACAGTAGTAGAATAATACATTTACTACCAGGAATTTAGAAATTGTACATTTTGCAGAGGAGGATGGATAATCAGGGTATAAGGCTAGTTGCTATTACAAAGAAGCTTCAGACAAAATTAAGTGCCTGAACAAGACAAACCTCTCCTCACTTTCTATTACTCACATATAGTTTAGATCATTGCCATTTAATAAAAATGTAATGTGAGCCAAATAGTAAATTTCCTGGTGGCCACATTAAAAAAGGGAAAAGAAACAGTAAAATTAGTTTTAATATACTTTTATATAACTCAAAATGTTATTCAAAAACAGGGGTGGACAAAAGTAGGTTTACAGTTGTGAGTTATATGAAACAGATTATTATTGTATTCTTATTTATTGATTATTATATAATTTATTTGTATTATAACTGTAAACCTACTTTTGCCAACCCATGTATAATCAATATAAAATTATTAATGAAATACTTTATATTTTATTTTTCTTACTAAGTCTTTGAAGTCTGATTTGTATCTTACACACTTATAAGAACACCTCAACTCGAACACTAAATTTTCATCAGAAACACTTGCTTGTCTTTAAATTTCATAAAATTTACAGTTCAAAAAAGTAGTTTCACATACCCAAGAAGTTCTTGGGTACTTAAAAGTTTTTCATTAACTGAATCAAGTGTTAGTGCTTAAGTTAATTAAAATTAAATAAAATTAAAATTGTGTTTCTCCGTCTCACTAGCCACCTGTCAAGTGCTCAACCACATCTAGCAGGCCCAGTTCATTAGTCATCAGGGTATAATCCTGGTTCCTCCCCAGCAGGATCAACAGTGATGACATCACCTGGGAACCTGTTAGAAATGCAAATTATGAATCAGAGACACTGGAGGTAGGTCCAACAACAGTCTTATTTTAATAAGTCATCCAGGCAATTCTGATGCACATTAAAGTTTGAGGACCACTGGAATAGTGGTTATTCAGAAACCAAGAGTCTTATCAACCGTATTGTTCTAGCACCATCTCCAGTATTTTCCTCACCTACAGGGTGGAAGCTGGCTGTCAAGACCACTTCTGCATCCTAGCTATAGAAGGAATTTGCTTTTGTTTTGTTTGGTTTTAAGGGCTGTAACCTGAAAGTTCATGTATCCTTGCTGGGATCCCATTGAGTAGAGCTGAGTGGTCATTAGCTACCTGCAAGAGAGGCTGGGAATTGTAGACTAGCTGAGTAGATCATCAGCCAAGCTAAAACTTATGGAGTTGGGGTAGTGGAAGTTCTGTTCCTAAATGGAAAAACTGGAGAATGTACACCGAAGACAGTTTGCAATCTCATCACAACAGATGGGTACAGTTTGGTTTATTTTGCAACCTAGAGCTTATTAGCCTTAGTTTTATTATTTCATACTTCCTGACCTTCATTGGCATATGTAAGGTGGTGATGACATGTGGAGGCAGTGACAGGGATTCCAGTTGGATGTTCAGGGGTGGTAGCATGAGTTTTGGCATCATATGAGATCTGGTCATACAAGCTATTTAATCTCCCTTGATATCCATCTTCCATAATAATACCTACCTCAGAGGTTGTTGTGAGTATTAAGATGATCTACTTATGATAAGCTTAACATATTATCTAGTACATAGTAATTCCGTTATAAGTACTAGCAATTAATTACTATTATTATTATTCTATTATTATTAGTAGTAGTAGTATCAGTATTATTATTCATAGTAGGCACAATTCCAGAGACACTGAAAAAAGGGCACACTTTCTATATTGAGACAGTAATAGCTCTCTAGTGTTGGTCTCTCTCCTTTTCTCTATAACTTATTAATTTAGCTTTTAAATAATACTGATTATATTATCTTACAAAGTAATGTTTACTCAAAGTACATTGATAGTAGTAGAAAGATGGAAACATTTTCAAAACAGTTCTTAATGTTTATAATGTTTCTAAAATCATATTGTTTACTCCACATCTAAGGTATATGTCATAACACGACTAAGTGAAATAGTGATAAGGATGACAACAACAATACTGACTTTCTATCTTACGTCTACATTAATATGGACTTGGTGAGAATACCTGACCAATTCAAGTTAACATTGTTAAGAATTTCAGAAGTCAACTTTTGCTGGACTTCAGCCCTTTTAAATAAGTAATATTTCAGGCTGTGGTATAATCCACTGGCTTATTACTGATGTGATAGGTAGCTAAACAGACAAGTAGTCATTTAAAAACCTTTTTGTTTTGAGTAATTCTAGATTCACAGGAACTTGCAAAAAGAAAAATGTACAGGGCAATCCCATGTGGCTTCACTGCATTTCTCCCAAAGGTAATATTTTGCATAACTATAGAACAAAGCTAAATCAGGATATTGACAATCAGTATAATCCACAGGGTGTATTCAGATGTACAAATATTTTCTTCCATTCTATCTTATATTTTCATTCTCTTCATGGGATCTTCGGTAGAGTAATAGTTTTTAATTTTTTTAAGGTTTAATTTATCTTCTTTTTTTTTCTTTTCATGGTCTAGTGTTGTGTTTCTCAAAAACTGAGCCACATAGCCCCTGCTTTGCAATCATCTGAAATGTTTATTACACAACCCATTTTCTCAGGTCCTGCTCCAAACATTCTGAATCAGACACTCTAGAATGGGGTCTGGTAGTCTGTTTAAGATGCTCCCTAAAATTGAAGAACCACTAATTCAGAGAGCTTGGCCTTGAGTATTGCTCTGCTTTGTCATCCCATTCATTCATACCACTTGTATTATCGAGCATGTGTGGATACCTTCTATACACCCTCTGTGATGAACTCCAGAATAGCTGCCTTGCTGGATACTCTGCTGCTATACATAGAAAGTCTTTAATAAATGCATTTTTAGTTAAATACTATTTTTCTGGACCAAGAGGATGTAGTAGAATAAGACCTATCCTAATTATTTATCAATTAGCTGTCAAAAAAGGCCAGACATTGGTCCTGATGCTTGGAATTACTTAATTATACAACATTTGGGGGCATGGGGTCTAATTATATAAATAGCCTTGGGATTATTCATTTCTCTTTGGGGCTTGCTTGTACCTTTCTTTCCTTTGTTGCAGATAATTTGATAAAATCTCTATTTGGAAAAAAATTCACAGCATTGATGTACATTAGTATTTATGTGGATTAACAATCTAACATTTACATGTTTGGTTCCTCTTTTAAAAAATTTTAAGTATTTTTTCATTAGCCTTGGATGTCTTTAATAGCCCTCTGGAAAATGATAGTCTCAAGTCTTGATATTTTATTTGATTCTGGGATGTAATCGGAACATTTATTAAAATGTCAATTTCAGGATGCCTCCATTTTACAATCATGTTTTGAACTAATTGGACTACTTTTTAAAAATTATTCTTTTATAAGTTAAATTCCCATTTTGTGTGTTCTCCTGAGTCACTTGCTCTAGTCAATTAATTTTTCTAGCTACTTCAGTCCTTTAAAAATTAAGTTGTCCCTTTAAGATGATGGGACATGCTGGAACAGGCCTGTGCTAAAAGGTAACTGCTAAAATGATGATGAAGTAAAACTGTGTTTCCTATATGTTAATCTTGGAAGAAAATGATAAGTTTAGGGAATAGTGCTTAATGGTGTTTGTATCTTTAGAGCTCAGAAGGCAAGAAAGGAAAGCTAATTTTTTCTTGGTTATCAAGTTGGATTCACTTATTACCACAGTAGAGAGTAGCAGTAGCTGTGGATCATGATGTCCATGCTGTAATAATGTGGATTATGTGTTATGATCTTTTTACGTTTACGTATAACTCTCAGAACAGTTTGATGTCAGGTATGAGTTCCATGTAGACCACCTAGCCCTGGTGACATAGCCAACTTTTAGCACATGTGCTCTGGGATAAGAGGTCTGTCCAGAAAAAGTCCAGCCATTGTTATATCATGAGAATGGTTTTCATGACACCCATGTAACCTGGAAGCCAAGGACAGTGGGCTGGGATGTATATGCATGAACCAATGACAACTCCACTGTACTAGTCAGTGGGGCTATAGACATCATTGAATCACCATGTGTACTGTACAGCTGTCACATTCAAAATGAGCAAGTAGAACAACAAATCTGTATCAAATTTTGCATTAAGCTTGAGTATTCCTGTGTGGAAACTATTCAGATGATTCAAAAGGCCAAAGCTATGGGCAGCTGGTGACTGGAGCTTCATTACAACATGGCTGCTCCTGCATCATGTCTAGCACAGTTTTTTTTGTGAAATATCAGATCACCCAGGTGACTCAGCCCCCCTATAGCCCAGATATGGTACCCTGTGACTTCTGGCTTTTCCCAAAACTAAAATCACTTTTGAAAGGGAGGAGATTTCAGACCATCAATGAGATTCAGGAAAATATAATGTGGCAGCTGATGGTAATTGGGAGAACTGTGTGAGGTCCCAAGGTGTCTAGTTTGAAGGGGACTGAGGCATCACTGTCCTATGTATAATGTACCTTCTTCAATAAATACCTCTATTTGTCATATTACATAGCTGGATATTTTCTAAGCATACCTCATGTACAAGGGATACAGTGACAGTGTGATTGGCATCCTCAAACAGAGTAAGTAAGTGGTCTCCAAAGATTGATGCTTCTAGGAATGTATCAAGGATGGTGAAATCCAGAATGCTGGCTTCTTCTCTTTCCCCTTGGATGCCAGAAATAGTCCACAACAGTGATTTTCAACCTTTTTCATCTCATTCCATGCATAAGCTAATTACCAAATTCCTGTGGCACACCAAAAAAAAAATATATATATATATATTTTTTAATTTTATTGTTGTTGTATTACATCCATCCCCTTTTTGCTCCCAAAAAATATATATTTTTTAATGATCTGACAAAAAATAGGTATAATTTTGATTAATTTACAAAATAATAGTAATAGTAATTACTTACCCTTTTTGCTCCAAAGTCACTGAAAAAAAAATCAAGTACCAGGAATTAAACAGTCAGACACACAACCTTATTTTGCAATGCAACTCAATTATACGATATATATTTATGGTTTTAGGAAAGGCATTCACACCAGACGTAACTATTGTTATGTTGATGTTGTCATTTTTTGTCAATCTAAGGGAAAAGTGGTCTGGGCTCCTAGTAGTCAGGTTACTGCATATTTTAAATTTTTTTGCTGCACACCAGTTGAAAATCGCTGGTCTGTAGCCACTTACAGGCATAGGTTTGTCTTGAGCCCTCATCATAACTTCAAACAAGGTATCCTGCAAGATTTGAGACCCAGAATTACTATCTTTGACCTTTGCTTCTTGTCACTCTTCCTCCCCTTCATTATTCCTTCTACTCAACCTGGTATTTACCCCTCTTGTGCACCTATCCTCTTCACTGCCTTTGCACTTGATCTGTTGGTTTCATTGCCTTCGCCGGGACCTCAGCTGATTCAGCAGGACTGTCTAGTTTTTTTACTTCTTGCCCTTCTCTGATCCATCTGGCCGATCCTGACCTTGAGAAAACTCTAATGTTATTCTCTTACCTTGCGCTCTGAGGATAAATAACTGTATTGCTGTAATTAGTCAGGAAACTGAGTTGATTTTGACTTTTTGATTTTTTTCCAGCTGAGCCCTCATGAGTACTTGGTAAATCCTTCCTCTTCCTCTGATCCCACCCCTGTAGGGGCTGTTTCAAGGATTTTCTCCTCCCAAGACCCTGTTTCCACCCCCACATCTCTGCAGAGTTTTTCTGCTCTCTTTTCCATGGAGATCAAGGCCACCAGATATGTATTCCATCAGCTTTCTTCTTTTGAATCTCCGATTCTTTTCATTTTTTATTGTCTCTGCTTTTATTTCCTCAGTTTTAAACAGCTTGAAAATATCTTTTCTTTTCCAATACTCACCCACCTGCTTCTGCCCTTGATCTTATAACTCCCCACTCTTATGAGACCCTAATTTGTCATTACATCCTTCCTTTTTGTAACTTAGATTTTGGTAATTTTCACCATGTGAAAATGCTCAGGTTTCTCAACTATTAACCCTTGATGTTGGGGGCACCACCATCATTGTACACTAGATAATTCTTTGTTGCAGGGGCTGTCCTGCGTATCACCAGGTGTTCGCAGCCACCCTGCCCTTTATTCAGTGGATGCCAGTGGCAATCGGTGGAGTTGTGACAACTATTTTAATTCTTAGGATTGCCTTTCAAAGGTCAGAGTTGTCCCCAGCTGAGAACAAACTACCTTAGAAATTCTTCTTGCAACCAAGCCATTCCATTCATCACCTCCTACTTTTCTTTTCATTCCCACCACCACTCATACTTATTTCCCCTTCCTCGCTATTCATTCAGTCCTGAATCAGGCTTCTGACACTATCCATTATCAAAAATGCATTCAGGAGACCAAAGTGACCTATTGCCAGCCAAATCTGGTGAGTGGCTTTTTCTCAGTTTAATTTTCTGCAACTTTTGACACTATGGCCTCATTTTATGGTGTCCATCTCATGTATTCTTTCAGGTCTCCACCTACTTCCATCTGTGCCCTTTAGATTTCCTTTTTCCTATGCTTTGTAAATATAGGGGCTCCTCTCTGTGTGGCCCTCTGTTGTCATCCCCTTTCCAGTCTCTTCTGGTCACCACTCTGTATGTGACTTCTAAGTATAGATTCCGTGTCTCAGCTGAACTCTAGGCTTACTTGCCCTTTTGCCTTTTGGATATTTCCACTTGGTCTTCTACATTTCCTCCATCTATGTTAACATAGTCAAAAACAACTCACTTTCCTTCTTTCACTGATTCCCATTCATAGAACCATAGTCCTACCCCAAACATTTTACATCATTTCAGGAAAAATCTATTTACAAAGATGACATTAATATTAAAAAGTTTAAGTCAAAAATTTTTGTTTTCTCAAAAACATTAATAATTTAATATGCTCAATATCTAAAAATCCAGTTAATACTTTGTTATACAGTAATATAAGCAAGTAGAGTTTATTCTGAGTCTTGATTGTAATGTTTGAGTTGAAAAAGATACCCTGGAAATGTGTGAATTCAAATAGAACTATATTGTTGGCTCTACTTATGAAATCATAATTTTCAATTAGAATTGCAGTTGTCAGGGGCTTGGGGTGGGTGGAGAGGGATTGGAGAGTATTGTTTAATGGGTACAAACTTTTAGTTTTGTACCATGAGAAGAGTTCCAGAGGTGGATGGTTTGCACAGCAATGTGAATGTACTCAATGCCACTGAATTATATATTTAATAGTGGCTTACACAGTAAACTTTGTTATGTGTATTTCACCACAATTAAAAATAATACTTAAAATGTGTTAGTTGAGAGTCAGTCACATAATAATCACTTAATCAAAGTTATTCTTTATCATTGGTATTATTTATATACTAGCATCATTGCTAATTATCCTCATGGGCCCATTTACACTTCTGACAATCCTAATTTTGATCTAATAATCAATCACCTTACCTATTGTGTCTCATAGTTATACATAGTATGAAGTCAAGAAATTAAATGCTGTGACAGCGATGGATTACATTCACTTTATGTTTTTCTTCACTTTGGGGATTGATTTTTGTGAAATGGTATGGCTTATGATTAAATATTTAATTCATTTTGATTTGATACCATAACTGTACTAATGATCCTCTACATGGATACATATTTATTTATGGTAGAAATCTATGCTCCCAGGCAGTTAGGCATGTGCAGCATAGATACACTTTTTATTCTAGAAATTATGTTGACACATTGTACATTAGCCATTTAAAAAGTTATATTTTATGACTTTTCAAAAGATGTCTTACAAAGTTGTGCCAAGTTAGCATGATAGTGTTGGACAAGAATGACTTTCAGATGATTTTAAAGTATATCTTGTGAAGTGTGATAAAGAAACTGTATTTTTAGGTGGGTGAGATGTGGGAAATGTACATTCAGAAAAAGAACCAGGAACACTTGGTCTCAGCCTTTCACAGCTAAAACCTGCCTTTTCCTTGCTGGCTGACCCAATATCCTGTGAGTCTTCCATCCCCATTCACAAAGCAGCTACCTTTTCTTTCTTAACGGGAGACAGTCATCTTTTTGAGCAATTGTCTAGCTCAGCAACCACTTTCCAGTAAAATGTAATCACAATTCCCACATCTCTCCTGGCTTCAAGGTCTCCTCCTCCCATTCCCCCCCTTTGCTGGTGAATCAGCAGATGGGGGTGACGTCATCTCTTTATTTGGCAGTCTCGCTGGTGTTAAATGTGGTGCTGCCAGAAACCAATGCGTTGAGTCTGCTTCTGCAGTTTTTGCTCTTATTTATATCCATAGAAGTTTTCAATGAACTAATCATTTTGAATCATGGTGATTTGGTTAGAAAAACAAAATTCAACCCAGGAACCAGATACAGATTAGGTCTCCCTTTCAACCTGAAATCATGAGCCAATGGTTGATTCAGTCACTGATTTTTTTTACCTTGTGGTGCTTTTCAAAATACTTACTACCAGTTGGCCCTAATGAGTAGGGTTGATACTTTAAGTGCTTTATCAAAGAAAAGGTCAATGAACCTGCTTAATCATCTAAGCCCTGTTTACATTAAAAAGTCACAATCTTAAGACTTTTTACAAGACAACTGTGAAACAGCATACACAATATAGGTCTACGTAAAACCTTCAAAACGTACTTGTATACTTAAATAAATTTTATTAATAAAAATCATTAAAATTATATTCACATATGATACTTTTTACTAATGCATTTATGAAGATATAAAATTGATCATATAAAAATTGATAAAATCTATAACCCTGTGTACTTGGTTTATTCCGAAGACTTCTCGGCTCTCCCTGAATGGAAACTACCTGAGAACGAGCACTCCCCCCAGCTCCTAGGGCCTGACTCCCCAGCTCCGTGGCCTGCTCCTCAGGGTGGGAGTGGACTGTGGTGGTGAGTCAGAGGGTGGGAACGACTCCTCCAAAGCAGAAGGAACAACCTTTCTCTGGTTGAGCTACTTAATTGTGATTCTAAGAGTGACATGGTTGGTACATGTGCTACATTTGTGTTAGTTTATCTGACCACTTCTGTGACTTTCCATTTGGAGGTCTCCTGGGCCTTCATTGGATCCCCTACTTACCAACTAAGCCTGTGCCTCCTCTTGTGTCACCTCCCTCCACTCAGGTCCTCCAGCCAGGAACCCAGCTCACCTGGGATGTCCGTCCCCCACCACTGAACAGACCTGTCCATTCAGCTCCAACACATACCCCAGACCCATCATCTTCTCCCTTCGCCATCACCACCGCTTTCCCGTTTCTTCTTCGGCTCCATCCATCCTTTAAAAAGACCAATCTGATTCTGTTGCTGCTCTGTTCAAAGGCTGGCACCACCTCCCACTGCACTTAGAGAATGAAAACAAACCCAAACCAAACCCAAGTCCCTTATTTGGCTTTGAATGATCTGGTTCCTGCTTACAGCCACCATCTTATTTTCTGTCTTCCTTTCCCTCACACACTTTCACTCCACAGCCACTGGCTTGTCTCCAGATCCTTGCTCTGCCCAGTTCCTTCCAGCCTCAGACCCTTTGCATATGCTGTGCCCTCTCTCTCAAGTGTCCTCTCTCTTTGTGGCCTCAGTCTTGGCCTACCCAGTTCCTCTGAGAAGCTTTCTTCTCCTCTCAAATGAAGTCTCTGTCTTCTTCTCTTCTAGCACTTTGTATTTGTAATTGTATACTTAAATGTATATGTTTTTGTCTCTCTCATTGAACCATATGCCCATGAAAGTAAGGACAAGTCTGCTTGGTTTTAACACCATAACCCCATTCCTAGCACTGTATCAGACACATGATAGGGGTACAGTATATTGAATGGATGAGTGAATGAATATCTTTTTATAAAAAGAGAATAGTAATAATATCACATTTCTACCCTTTCCCCTTGAGTATTAAAGATAGTACATAGCTTTCTTGAATTTGAAGATGTTTCAGTAGTTGGTATTACTGCTGTATGCTTTTGGAGTTTCCTGTGAATCTGAATATCCTGATGTCAGTGTCCAGAGAGAAACCACCACTCATGTGTATTTCATGGTTCCTGATACTTAGTTAACAATTTAATTTAAAAATTTTTTTAAAGATTTTATTTATTATTTTTAGAGAGAGGGATAAGAAGAGAGGCAGGGAGGGAGAGAGACATCACGTGTGGTTGCCTTTCACCTGCCTCCAGCTACAGATCTGGCTGGAGACCTGGTTTGCAACCTAGTTATGTGCCCTGGCTGGGAATTGAACCAGCAAACCTTTGGGTTCGCAAGTTGGCACCTTATCCACTGTGCTACCAGCCAGGAACAATTTAATTTTAAATCACTACTGAGACTTATCTCACAGATGGAAAAAAAAAAAGAGCTTATATAGGTTCTTTAAAGTGTATGAGCTTTACTGTACCACGTAGAAGAGTAAAAATAATTTGCTGCTTTGGTAATGAAAAAGAAATGTAGTTTTTCCTATGTGTTATTTCGCCTCACACGAAGTGCTAAGTTACAGATGCCATATTATTGCTGTGATAAAAAGATTTTGCATGAGTGGTGGGTGAGGCTGTAGCAGCCATAGTAAAATGTACTTACTTTTCTAGAGTGTGCTCTGTTTCAGAGGTAACAGGGATGCGCGTGAAATGACAGGGTGATTTGACTGCAGCAACTTCGTGGTTGATGATTCGACAGAACTCCAGCGTGTCTTCCTCCGCTAGTGGGTTTCGACCCCGATGCTGTGAGAGCGATATGGGGAGTGCCTGTCTCCTTGCTCAGCAGGATGTGGTCATTGATTTTCTCTAGTTGCCTTTTCTAGAGCCAAAGGCTGAGAGTACTTGCAACATAGTTTCTTACTGTTTTCTTCTTAATTAAAAAAAAAAAAAAATCATTGACTCTAACATATGGCAGCCTTTTCATAATGAACACTTCTGCTACTTTGAAAACGCTGTCACAAAGTGTTGAACTCTTGTTGGCTAGGAGTCTTGCGAAGCACAGGCTGGGAGCCCAGTGCAGGTTGTGTGTGATGGCCTCACTGTGGAGTGGTGTGGGATGCACCCACCGATTCAGCCACTCATCTTTCAGGAAGCGGAGGCGGGCGCTTAGCCCAGGCGCGTGTATGCTAAGCACCTGTACAAAATGCTGTGTCACACCTTGTGTGGGATGCACACAGATTGAACTGGTACTACCTCTGGTGAGAAACAAGTACATGTGGAATAGGTAGATCCAATAACTTATGCGTAGGGCTGTTTGGCCTTTGAGGTGCATTCATATATGTACTACGTTCTGGGGCCTCACAGCAACCCTGTGAAGTAAGTAGGTGGGGATGTGTGTGACTGGTATTGCTATACCCAGTTTACTGATGGCAAAACTGAGCTTCACATGATTTAGGATGTGTTCATGGGGATTTAGGTGCTAAGTGGCAGAACTGGCACACAAAGCCAGATCTGAGACTCTAACCCGCAGCCTAAGAATACACTGTAGGAATTCTAAGGAAAGATGTTCATGTGCCCCTGGATCCTGGCCTATGGTCCCCGGCTCATAGCCCCAACATTCCCCAATGTCACAGTTTAGAAGAGACCCTGATGACCGATCATGTCACCTCCATCTGAGCCTGACCCCTTCCGCTCTCACTCCATGAGTTATATCCTCTTTCCAGCATTTCTGCAGCCCTGACCTTCTGACAGGCTCTCACCCATCTCCATTTATCCTTCGATCCAACTTCCCTTCTGTGTCACATGTCACCCATTTCCTTTTCCTATCTCCTTTCTTCCCTTCACGGAGAGAGCATTTCCTGAATCTCCTTTGTGAATCTAGTCAGGCCTCCACCTGAAACTGTCAGGAAGATCATCAGTGACATTGAAGTTCCTTATTTTCCAGCCCTTAACTCACTGGTCTCCACTCTGTCCGTCTCTGTGGACCAGCCACCATTTCCAGAATGTCTCCTTTTGTTGCTTCTGCAGGCCTTCCTGGGGCTGCGTCCCGGAGTTGTCCAGGGTGCCCTGAGGCCTGAGAACTGAATTACCCACGGGCCATTTCTACATGTCCAGTGGCTGTTCCTACTACCAAAGTGGTAACCACCTCCAAGGTCTCCAGTTCCCACACTCTCCCGTGGCTCCAGTCTCTATATATATTGTGTTACACCGTGTCCACAATAGAGCAGAAAACCCTTTCCCGCTGTTACGCAGTCCTCTCCAGTCTCCCAAAGTAGAATCCTCGGTGTTGTCTTCATACCGGGTCATCAGGAAACCTTGATGCTTTTATCTCAGAATGATTTATTGTGGCCTCCTAATTAGCCTCCCTCCAGAAAGTCTTTCATTTCGATTCTAGGGTTACCTTCCTCTCCATTTAATCTGATGGTATCACTCTCCTGATTAAAGGTCCCAGTCTCCTATTTGTCTTCCCTGTGGGGCCAGAGCCAATTCCGGTCGTAGTCGCTAGCAACAGTGCCCTGCCTGCAGTAGATGCTGAGAAATATTTGTGGAATGAATCAGTCTGGTTCACTCTCGCTTGTCAACTTTCTCCCCCTGTGACCTGCCTCCGTGCCATCTTGCACTTAACTTCTCACCAGTTCCCACACACCTCCCGCACTGCAGTTTCCTGCTTTCTGTGGCTTTCCTACTCTTCTTCTGTGACCCTTAATGAAATTTCAGCTTCAATCTATTTTCCCTTGGGCGCCTCTTAACGTATTCTTCAGTTCAGAAGGAGAAATACTTTTGTATTTTCCTTCATTTTCTTTATTGAATTCAGTCAACATCATTGCATTTCTTCCCTTTGTGCTCTTGTCCATTTTTATATTCACCTTGATTCCAGGTATTTTTCAATGCACCAAGTGCTTATATGAGGATATTTAATTCAGTTTGGAGTGTTATGTCCCAGTTTTCTTTTGCTTCATTGTGTTTTGATGGGGAGAATTTTTAGCCATTGTTTGGTTTTGTGCTGATTTGTCTACTCCAATACATTTCACGGGTGTTTTCCCTAATGTGGGGGCTCTCGTTTCTATCAGGAGAGTGAGGTACAGTGTCTTTAGTGGGTGGTGTTGGGGACGGACAGCAAGGGTCTGGTGTGTCTTATTTCTCTTGCCTTTATGCAGAATTCTTACTTTTGCCCTCCTGCTTCCCTGCCGTTGCCCTGGTCCTGCTCTTTATATTCTTCTCTGAAGAAACAGCATTGGGTCCTCTCTCACCCTCACACCCTCAAGTTCTAACCCGTACATGTGGCTTGTGCCCAGAACTACCAGGTCCGTTGCAGATGTGCATGTGATGTGTGGGCACTCACATCTCCCTCCTTGCAGGACTCTCCCTCCTTGGGGGTGGTTTGGTCTGTGCTCCTTTGAGTTCTGTCTGTGCCCTGATTCCCCTGTTTTCTGGAGTTTCCCCCTCTTCACACCCACCAGTTGGCAGCAACAGCAGAGGAACCTTTGGACATTGGTGTTCATTTCTTCACTCAGAGGTAACCTGAAATCTGTTGCATTCTCTGCCCTTAAGAGTGCTCAATGGCTTGGGGCTTGTGATGTTTGCCCTCCTGTTGGGTTTGTGGTCTTTGGGGGAAGGATGTGTAAAGAGAGTTGGATCCATGCAGCTACCACTGTCCTCCTGAGAGATCCCACAGGAAAGTTACACCCTCCCCGCTTTTAGATAAGAAAACCAAGACTTAGAAGAGCTAAAGGATCTGGCCAAGATCACACAGATCCCAAGTGCCAGAGTATAAGGAGACCCTGTCCTCTGGCTTATCTCAGAGAAGCTGTAACCCCTTATTATGAAGCTTGTTTATGGTTTAGCATCAGGGTGATGTAAACTTTCTGGATAAGATTTAAAAGTACTATGGGGAAGTGAAGGTCCTCAGAAAACAGCTACTGTTGTTATTGAAGAAGTTTCAGGTCTAGTTGTGGGTGTGACAGTATATGAGTATTTCCAAACTGAAAGCGCATGGCTTTGTCTTTTCACAATGAAATGAAACAAGTTTCATGATATTCTGTCGATGCATATTGTTGAAGATCAGCAAAGAATGTAATCCGATTTGTAACCCTAATGTTAGTTGTTTCAAGGCAAGGCAAGGACAGGCCTTGGGAGAGGACAGGTTCTGTTTCTTTAAGGGAGGGTCAGGAAACGCCACTCTGTGCATATAACAGTGTCAGACCCTTTCTGCTGTGAGGATGATGAGGAGGTGCCTGTGTCAGGTCTTCAGTCTCAGTATTTCTCCTGAGCTTTTTGTTTGGGGATTTCAATCCCCCAAATTCGAAAAGCCAAGAGCAAAGAAAGAAAAAATATCACCAAAATCATATTATTCAGAATTGACTGTTGTTAGTTTTCTGATATTATTTGCCCCGCTGGTTTTCAATCCTACTCTTTATTTTTTTTTTTTTTTAAGCAAAATATTGTATGTATGTGCTAGTTTGTAGCCTAGTTTTTGGACATACCAATAAAATGTGAACATTTTTTAAAATAAATCATCTATGGCATTATGCTTAACAGCTATAAATTTATTCCTTTAAGTAGATGTACCGCACTCTTAGTCTGTTTCTGTTAGTCTGTTACTGCTTTAGGTCATTTTTGCTAGTATAACACTGTAGTGACTATTCTTGCAAATACATCTTTGTATATACTTCTGATATGTAAGGAATTACTGACTTTCCTTTTAAGATTGATTGTCAAAGTCTTCTGTTGGGAGAAATAGAATAAACTGTACAAAACCTTTCTATGTTGGGTTAGTTTCCTTCAATGTTTTATCTTTGTTTTGTGTTTGAGCTTAAGGAACTCTGCAGGCTCATTCCTTGACCTCCCGGTTTTTCTTCTTCAAGACTCATTTTTGCATCACGTTCTTCTATCTTCTACAACTTCAGGCGCCTTCTATATGTTGTTGACACCCTGGCACTGACCTTTTAGCTAAGTTAATGTTAATCTTTAGTTGCTGTTATAAAATCTCTAACTAATGTTTGATTCATATTCTGATAGCAGCATAGTCAAACCCTGAACACTTCTCCATCCCACTCCCCAGCAGGAGAGAATGTCGGAGCTGAGTTACCTAAGGGCCTGCTGAGTACCTTGGCTAAGGTCATTAAGAGACATTTCAGACTTCAAATGCGAAATAATAACCACATGCATTATTATTCTATCATAATAGTCACATAGGCTCTACCGTAATTCCCAGTTTACAATAAGGAAACAGAGGCACAGAGGCTGACATAGTAGCTAGGAAACATTACTCTGTTCTTTATAGATATGCTGAGTGATTTATACAACAGAATTCTTGATGCTTTACCCTACAGAGTACTTTTCATCTTCATGAATGGTGCACCATCTACCCGGCAGCTCAGATCAGAAAATTGAGAGACATCCTTGGTGTCTCTCTCCCCCTCATTTGTCAGTATGTCTGGTGACCCTGACTTCCACATAGGCCTTGAAGAATACTACTCTCCTGCACTCCTACTGCACCACTTCCCCCAGACCTAGCCACCTCCATTTCCTGCCTCAACAGCCCCTAACCCAGCAGGCTTCTGCTCTTGCCCCTCCGGAGGAGCTCTCTCACCAAGTGGTCTTTTGAAAACGCAGGTCTAACCCTTCTTCCCTGTGGTCAGAATGAATAAAAACATCACCTTTCTGACTTAGAAGGCATTGCCTCTGCTCCCAGCCACACATCAGCTCCCGGGGCTAGGCCACCCTCTCCTCCTCAGAACTTCTGCACCTGCCCTTCCTTCTGTCCAGAATACTCCTCACCTCTGTTCTACTCCTGAATGACTCCTTCTCCTCTTCCTGGTTCCATTTCATTTTTATTTGTAAATTGCAGTTTATATTCACCATTATTCGGTATTAATTTCAGATATACAGCATAGTGGTTAGGCAGTCATCTGTCCCCACCCTGATATTTCAAGTGCCCACCTGGCCTCATACATAGTTATTACAATATTGTTGGAGTATTCCCTGTGTTGTAATTTTTATCTCTGGGACTGTTCTGTGTAGTTACAAATTGGTAGTTCATAATCCCTCTAGCTTTTTCACCTCCTACCCTCCTCCTCCATCATTGACAACCTCCAGTCTGTTCTCTGTATCTAGAGGTCTGTTTCAGTCTTGATTATTTTGTTCTTTAAATTCCACATGTAAATGAAGTCATATGGCATTTGTGTTTCTCTGGCTGACTTATTTCACTTAGTATAATACCCTCTAGATCCATTTGTCCCTTCCCAGAACAGAAGCCTTCTCTGGTCCTGTGAGACTCCTGATCTTCACCTCCGCAGCGCTGAACACAATTTATAGACTTCTAACTTAGATTCAAACACATTAGTAGTATAATCTTAGAGTCTGGCATTATTTCTCTTCCCCCACCCCCACCAGCTGTGGCAATTTTGTTCACCTGTGAACCTCAACCCTAAGCATAATCTCTGGCACATAGTAAACATTCCTCAACTATTTGAATAAAAAGGAAAACATAAACATATTGAGCTCTGTCTGCACCTGGATGTGAGATGAGTTGGGATGGTTTTGCCCCTATCAGGGGTGTAGATATGTCTGTGATTCTCTGTCCACTGGGAGCCTAAGGCATGAGACTCACCGTTAGGCTAACAAGGGAGTGGAAGATGACACATAATGGAGAAGTGGAGGGTAGAAAGAGCCACAGTTCTTCTTTCCTGGTGGGAGGCCCCACTGTGACCCCTAATAGGGGTGGACAGATTAAATTAGACCCAGTCCTTAAACTTTTTATTTGGTAAGCCTTCTACTCTGTCAATATTGTAAAGTCAAACTGAGCAACAGTTACTATGTTTATTTTTCTTCCTGTTCTTCCCAACTAGTGGAATATCTGTGTATAATTTTGTGTGGCATAAAATTTCATTGACTGCTTACAGGGCTTTCCACAGAACAGGGAGGAGACAGCTGGGGACCCGCCAGGCTTGATAGCTGTAGAGGAGGCTGCCTTCAGCCAGAGCCTCTCGGAACTGTAACCTGTCATCCTGGCAATCCCATCTATCCTCAAAGAACTCTGTATTAGGATCTTTTAGGGCTCACATTACTCTCAGTTTTCAAGGTGGTTGTTCTTTCTGATCATGCACTCTTCCTGCCTAAAGCTATGAAGCTACAGAAGAACCGTTTGAAAATCTGAATTCCTTTACTGGTGACAGTGCCATTATAGGTCCCTGTGCCAAAGGGAGATGATCTCTGTATTCTTGCTGTGCGGCACTTTCCTGGTCAAACAACAGAGAACAGTGTGGCAGCAGCCATCCTGTGAGTGTGCGTGTTGGGGTAGTTTCACCGTTCGAAAGGCTGTACTCTGAGCAGAAAGAAATGGGTATTCTCATGTATCTATGCATATGTGCTTATCTTTTGGATTCTTAAGAATAGCTGAGGCTGAAGAGTGAGGTTCTATTGAAATGACACTTGGCCATATGAGCTGCTATGCACTGGTTTGGAATGCTGCTGTCCATTTTTAAAAATTGTTGCCAAAAAGGTGTACAGCCTTGAATGGTAGTTGTTCATTTCTCCTTTTAAAAAATAGTGTTAAAGTTAGTTAATTCTAGCTGGGATTGGCACACTTTCTCTATAAAGGGCCAGGCAGCAAATATTTAGGGGTTCATGAACCATACAGCTATTCAACCCTGTTGTCACAGTGTGAAAGAAGACATAGACAGTACATAAATGAATAGGTTTGGCTGTAGTCCAATAAAACTTTTATTACAAAATAAGCAGAGGGCAAAACTTGGCCCATGGGCCATAATGTACTGATGTAATTAGAATAATTGTCCTAATTAAAACATTTAAAGCAGGGAAATTAATTTGGATGAAACAAACAAAAAATAAAAAATAAAAAGAAGAAGAAGAGAACCAAGATGGCAGAAGAGTAAGTGGAGCTACACCAATCTCCTCCCAACACCAAACTGGAATTACAACTTAATTGGGGAGAAATCATCCAGAATAATCAACAGAACACCAATTGGAGAGGAGTCTTATTACCAGGGACAAAACAGAAGAGCCAATTCATCACAACGTGACCAGGATACCAGAAGGCGAAGAGGAGAAGCAAGGGATAGAAAACCTTTTTGAAAAAGTAGTGACAGAACACTTCCCTAACTTGAGGAGAGAAAAGGTCACGCAAACTCAGGAAGCACAAAGGGTCCCAAGGAAGATGAACCCAAACAGGCCCACTCTAAGACACCCATAATTAAAATGGCAAATTTCAAAGACAAGGAGAGAATCCTAAAAGCATCAAGAGAGAAACAGCTAATAATATACAAGGGGGGTCCCATAAGGTTATCAGCTGATTTCTCAACAGAAACACAACAAGCCAGAAGGGAATGGCAAAAAATATTTTCAAGCAATGAAAAACGAAGGCCTGCAACCAAGAATACTCTACCCAGCAAGGCTGTCATTCAAAATGGAAGGTGAAATAAGGAGTTTCCCAGACAAAAGAAGTCTAAAAGAGTACATCTCTACCAAACCAGGATTGCAAGGATGTTAAAGGGTCAGCTTTAAGAAGATGAAGAAACAGAGAGATAGGCAGGAACATAGGTACAAAGGTAAATTGATTAAGTGTACCAATCAAAAGACATAGGGCAGCTGAATGGATAAGAACCAACTTTACCTTATGAATGCTTTAAAGTGATCCTATTACCATACCCAAAGAACCCTGAAACACCAATTCATAAGAACCTATGTATCCCTATGTTCATAGCAGTGCTATTTACAATAGCCAAGTGCTGGAAAGAGCCTAAGTGCCCATGAGTGGATCAAAAAACTTTGGTATGTTTACAAAATATACCAAATAATACTACACAGCAGAAAAAAAGAAGAAACTCCTACCCTTTGCAACAGCATGGATGGAACTGGAAAGTATTATGCTTAGTGAAATAAGCCAGTCAGTGAAAGACAAATAACATATGATCTCACCCATTACAGGACAACAATGAACAAAACAAACAAGCAAAATAGAACCAGACACATGAATACAATGAATAGACCTTCAGTGGGTAGGGGGGAGGGGGAGGAGGAGTCAAAGAAGGGGAACAGTTTAGTCAAGGAACTAGTATGGAAGAATCATGGACATGGACAACAAGTGGGATTGGCTTTGGTGGGGAGTGGGTGGATGGGGAAGGGGGCAGCAGGGAATAAAACGGGGATGGATGTAATACAACAACAATAAAATTAAATTTAAAAAAAAATAAAAGAAGATTTTTGCTCTCACATGGTCAGCACCTAGCCTCGGATTTTAGAGAAGAACTCAGTGGTCTTTGTTCAACAAATGTAATTGACTTAGATGCCATCTGTGTCAGATAACAGCATTGGTTGCAGGAGGCTACCAAATAGAAGCAAATTTAGATACGCAGAGAGACATAAACCTTAATCCATTCCTTATAATTAAGGCTAATACTTCTAGACTGTCTTTGGTCAGCATAGATTGGATGTCTGCTGTTCTTTTATTCCTGGCTTTGTGAGGTCATGGCACAGCTCCATCTTAGAATAATTTTGGATATTCTGCTAAAATAATGTGAACTTTAGCTGAGCAGTATGTTAGGAATCACCTCATGTGATCATGGCCCCTGGTGTGATCAGTACGAAACCACCAGTTTCTCCACAAGCCCTGAACATTTCACATAGAGTGGGCTGTGGACAGAGTCAAAGTGGCAAGTGTTGGAAACCATTCAAACCACTGTGTTCAGTACACGTTGTCACCATTGATGAGACCATAGGTTTCAGGAATTGCTTCTGAAGTAGAAATGAATGGAAAGTTGAGTTGATTGGTCATTTTGTGAGGAAACTTCTTGCAGGAAGCATGAAAATTTCAGGCATTCATGACTGAATTTAATCCCAGGTTTGTTAAGAATTTGATGGCTTAATGGAATTCAAGATCCTGTCCACCCTTTTCCATTTTGCAGTTGGAAAAATTGAGGTGATCCTGGTAATCTCATCATTGTTCATCTTCATATTTTTGTTGTGTTATGTACAGGCTATATTCTGAAGTGTAAATGTGGAACTAGTGAATCAAAAGTGGAGGTAACAGTATATCGTTTATGTGCATGTTGATTCTATCCATCATTATAGTGGAGGTAAGGCTGTGAGTCTCCAAATTTAGTAAGTAAAAGTAGAGGACGCAGTTAAATTTGGATTGCAGCTTTTAAAAAAATATTTTTCATTATAAAACTGTATCAAATTCAATATTTGAGACGTATTTATATTAAAAGCTTCTTTGTTTATTTGATATTCAGATTTAACTTGATGTCCTGTATTTTTTTTGGCAACTCTAGTAGGGGCACACAGTAGAAAAGAATGCACTATGGTGGCAATAAGATGTACGAGTTTACAGATCCTTGCACCCACCTGGAAAGTTATTAAACATTTTAATTTCCAGGCCATAGCAGAGAATCTGAACCACTAGGACTGGGATGGGATTTGAGTATTAGTATTTCTAAACAGTGTCCGCAGGTGATGGAAGAGTGTTGGGGCCTACTCTTCTGAAATGTTCACTCACTGGTGCTCTTTGGGAGAAAAGTTTTCAAGGACGTGGCTCTCAGTGGAGGACACCATTGCCCTCCACTAGCTGGAACTTTGCCCTGTTGGTTGGGTGGTTGGATGCTACAGAGGCTGTCCTGGGGCTTACTCACCAATTATCCAGCCCCTCACTTTCATTTCCTTCATATCACAGGGCCTGGGATTAAAGGAAAGGGAGAAAGAACAGACTTGATAAAATAAACTGATTCGGGGGAGGATGATGACAGAGGAGTGATTCAGTCTAAAATCCTGCAGCTTCCTTTCAAACTCCCTTTCTTACCAAATCCCTCTGTTCTCCAACTTTTTAGTGTTTCCTCCTGAATGATGGAACTTTAGGGTTAAAAATGACCTTGGAAGAAATCATCTGGTCCAAACTCCTTGGAATCCATTCAAGCCTTGGTGTTCACAGCATCCTGTGGTTTGGGCTTGGTGTCTGTCTCTGCTACAACAGGTGCAGTCAGAGTGGGATAAACAGTTGAGAAGCTCAGCTCCTTCCCTCGGTGGACCAGATGGGCAGCTTTGTGGTTTCACGGGCATAGGGAAGCTTTCCACCTTGATGGCAGAAAAGCCATACAGCTCTGTGATGTATTTGAGGGAAAAGAAGCAAAGATTTGGTGTTTAGAGAAAGCAGCATAGCCTCTTGGAGCAAAGACCCCTTCCATGCACAGGAACTGTTAGGAGGGATGTAAACTTAGAATGTCACGATTAGATCGTGAAGGTGTTACTACCAGATTAGCCAGAATGGGGGTTTTATCTTGAATCCTTGATTTTTGTCGAAGTGATCAGCCTTTTCACTGAGGTGTTGTGTAATGGGCTCCACCATAACAAAGAAATAAGAAGTAAGCAGTTTTAAGCATGTTTTTTGTTTAGTAATTTCAGAAACAGCTGGCCTTCCTCGGGCCATCCTGAAACCCAGCAGTTGGCAGGGTCGGCTGGTGCTTTATAGGGAAGTCATGCAGGAAAAAAAACAAAATGGATAGGCATTTGAAGCTACCTGAGGAAGAGTGTAGCAGGTCATTTCGTGCAGAGCTGACAGGCCAGGATGGGGAGCTGAGTGAAAGGAACGCATGCTCCTAAACCAGGCTTTAAAAGATGCTGCAATGCTGCAAGTGGGCACTTGGCTCATGCGCCTGTTCTTTGAAGATAAGTAAGATGAATGTAAAAGAATTTATCCAAGTGATTTTCTTTTCTTTTTTTTTTTTCTGTCCCCCCCTTTAATGGTAATTTCTTTTTTTAAAATTTTGTTTTACAATGACAGTTGGCATTCAATATTTTTTTTACATTAGTTTCAGGTGTGCAGCATAGTGGTTAGACAATCATATGATTTTTACAAAGTGATCTCCCTGATAATTCAGGTACCCACTTGGTGCCACACACAGTTATAACAATATTATTGACCATATTCTCTGTGCTGTACTTGACACCCTTGTGACTATTTTATAACTACCACGTTGTACTTTTTAATCCTTTCCTGTTTTTCACTCAGCCCCTGAGTTGTCCTTACTGCTGGCAACCATGAGTTTGTTCTCTGTAGCAAACGATATTCTTACAAGTGTAGTATTTTTGAACTAGAATGTGCTTACTTGAAACATCACTCTGGAATGCTTATTTACTTTGAAACTTGAGCCAACAGTAGCACACCAGGCTAGCCCATTTGTCCTTTCAGAGTACACCCTGATTTGGGGGGATTAGACTGGGATATCAAAGTGGAATTATACCTATATCTCTCCCTGCCTCTTCCTCTTCTTCCTTCACTCCCTTCCACCTCTTTTCTCTCTATGAGTTGTAGTTTGTGACACATAGTTGTAACTGACTAGGGTTAGTCCAAAAGACAAGTTAAAGAATAATAATAAAGGACTTCCTTGAGTTGGGTATATACATGTCATAACATTAGAGAGTCAAATATTTAGAAATCTAGCTTTCTAATTTCTAAATACAATTCATTTGCATTAAGAACATAATATTCCTTATCTCAAATGTTGTGATTATATGTGAACTCATGAACATTATTTTGGATGGTCAAACTTCAGTGAATTTTATAGTAGTTGATGTTTAATATCAAATATGTGGATTATCTACATCATTTAAAATCCTAAACCAGCCTCCTTCTGCAATGTGCTCCTATAGGCATCTTTTCTCAATCACCATGCTGATATATGCACAAGGCACTCAAGCTTTCTCTGAAGGCCAAATATTTTGCGTTATTAGGAAGTCATACAAAATAAATCATATGGTGTACTTTGTAACCAAATCTAAATAATATCCGTTTTAGCCATACTGTAAGGGGGATGTAAGGAAGCCCCCCCCCCCAATGGCCCTGGCTAAGCCCCCCTTAACGGCCTGTAAGGGGGATGTAAAGGGTTAACGGCCTCAGCTCTTGGGAGGTAGCCTTGACTGGACCCTTAAAGGCCTTAACTCCTGGGGGGGAGCCAGCTGTAGCCAGCTTGAGAGATAAGAAAGGTGCTGAAAAACTAGCTTTAATTTCTATGTCTGTTTCGGTAACCTCGCTTGCAAGGCCAGGGAGTGAAACTTCAACTATAAAAGTTGCTTTTTGCCTTAGCTCAGGGCCCAGAATTTGGAGAGCAGCTTCTCCTCTGGGATCGTGCGTGAATAAAGGATCGTACTCCTGCACTTCCCCAGTATCTGGTCGGTTTCCTTCTGAATTCTTCTGATAGAACAATACCTTTAACTGTTTGTTTGTTTTTTTTTTCAGGCAAGAATTATTGAAAAATGAACAGACACACCTCATGTTTTTGTTGAAAGAACTATATTAATGATGTCTTCAAGCATTCCTAGGTGGAATGTGGTCAAATATTAATTACAAACCTTCATCATTATTAACTTACTATGTTTATATATTACTTCACAGCTCAGAATTTACATTTGTGTCCATTACTTCACTTGGTATTTACCAACAACCTAGGGTTGGTTTGAGTGAGGGATGCAGGGACCATTACTTCCTGTTCATAGATGAATAAAATGAAATTTAGAGTGGTCGAAATTTGTTAGCTATTCAGTAGCAGAGAGGGGATTCAAGTTCTAGTTTTTTAGAAAGACCTTTAGCATGGAAAAATTACAAACATGTAGAAAGCAAACAGAATGGTGTGGTGACCACCCCCAAACCCATCACCCAACCTCAGCAGTTACCAATATGTTACCATCTTATGTCATCTACACCTGCATCAGCTCTTAGCCCCACATGATGATGATGATGATGGTTTTTGTTGGTTGGTATTTAAGTTGACATACACTGGAAAAGTGCTAGTCTTAGCTGTAAAGTTTTGACAAGTAGATACACCTATGAAACTACCCCGTTATGATATTTCCATCTCCCAGAAAATCCTCCTCATTCACACTCTTAGGTAACTGTGCTGGTTTTTTTCACCTGCAATTAGTTTGCTTATTCTTGTACTCTTCACAGCAGTGGAATCTCTCAGTCTGGCTTTTTTTGTTTAGGATCATGGCCATTAAGTTCTAGTTTTTTGACCCAAAGTTCAGTGCTATTTGTTGAAACTGAAGCTGTGTCACTATAGAGACAGATGATTCCCTGAGAAAATCCAGGTACAGGCCTAACCTCATTATTGCTTGAACTCAGGTAGAGAGGAGCAGTTTTTCTTTGCGTGAGAAGGATCCATCATTCTCTTCAAAGGTGACAGAGCTAGTTTCTCTTTGGAGGGTTGGTGGTTGGAAGAGGTGCAGCACCATAAAATAGTTTGCCTGTAGCTAGCTGAGTCATTTGCTTATTACGGGTGCATCCTCACCTCTGAGGTCCTCTACTGATTTCCCCTAATGTAGCTGCCTGTATGTTTTAAGAGTTGTCTTGATCAAACTTCATTTGAAGTTGTGTTGATTTTTTAGAGTCAAGAATTGATGATTTTAAGATTCAAAAAGCCATTTACCTGCCTCTTCCTTTTATGACAAGATTACTTAATGGTTCAGTTTTGCTAATTAAGTAGAAGAGAAATGATCAAAACAGTGGTTAAATTACTGTACCCAGAGCTTGCATGGAATTTCATTTCATTTCATTTAAAAGAAGTCAGTGAAGACTCAACAGTAGAATGAGGTCCAAATGTGTTTTTATTCTGTAAGGAATTTTCTTTGAATTCTTAAACTCATTATCTCTAGGTTAGAGAAGGGCAACACAGACCCCCTTACCACACACATGAGTGCACGCGCACACACACACACACACACACACACACAGAATTACTATTACAATTTTAGGGAAGACATGAAAGAATTTGGATAAGAAAGGCTTGTAAGTACAGCAGTGAACCCAAGGATGAACTAGTTCATAGGTACCTGGCTCCTTTGACAGGCAGCAGTTTCTTTCCTAAAGAAAGTTTACACACAAATGTTGTAGAGTTACTAGTAGTTTCTTTAACTGATTGGAAAGGAGAGAGCCCAAAAGGTAAAGTTAGCTTTGACTTTATTCCCTTTGCTATTTGTTGAGTAAATACTGGATGATTCATGTTCTCATGAACCTTCTTAAGAACATGACTGGCTTCTGGGAAGCACAGCAGCCATTGATGATCATTGCTGAATCCCATTCATTCATGAGAATGAAATTGTCTCATTCTAACCTCCTTCCGTTATTAGTGGGAATATTTCTATAAAAAGAAACTTTTCTGTATTAAGGCCTCACTTACCTTAAGGTACAGCTTGCCATTAAAAAGTGAGGTAGCTCTCTCTGGCTGGTGTGGCTCAGTGGATTGAGCACTGGCCTGCAAACCCAAGGGTCACTGGTTCGATTCCCAGTCAGGGCACATAACTAGGTTGCAAGCCAGGTCTCCAGCCAGGTCCCCAGCTGGAGGCAGGTGAAAGCAACCATACATTGATGTTTCTCTCCCTTTCTTGCTTCCTTCCTTCCCCTCTCTAAAAATAATAAATAAAATCTTTAAAAAAAAAAAGTGAGGTAAATTCCAGATCTTTCCATTTATTTACCAAAATGAGATGGTTAGCTAGCTTATTCCAAAGGTGGACAATGATTATTATTTTTAAAGATAGTCATGAACTTTCAGATTTAAACACATTTACTAAGTTTCTATTCATTTGTAGTTATTGTTCTATTTGATTATCAAACTGCTTGATTTTTGACTAGGGGAGCCTCTTCTAATTGGCTTCTGAATTGTAGGTATAGGATGTATGTATGAATGTGTGCATGTTTGTATGTATCAATCAATCACCTATTATCTAACTTTCTATTCATTAATAACATGATCCTACTTGCCTTTGGTAGATAAGATGTTCCCTGCTTATTGCACGTTTTTTAACAAATGGCCTGGAATCAGCCGTTTGTTCAAGGAGCTGTGGTTCTTTTTAATGCAAATAATATTTCAAGACACAATGTGATCCCTAAAGGTGGTGACTCCAGCTTGGACAGTCATCATTCTAGGCCTTGTCAGAGAATAAAGTTAGAAATTTTTACTTTTCAGTAAAATGTTTCATGAGTTCATACCGATACTTCCATTATAATTGTAAATTACTAAAAAATGATAATTAGCTGGAGAAAAGGAGGGGGTGGTGGTGAATCACCAAGGACTATAAAAATACTACAGAGGAAGCCAAAGAAATAATTATGAAATCACAGAAAATAGAACTATAAAGAGGTCTTGAAATACATAGTGTGTGTTTTTTTTTTGTTTTTTTTTTGGGGGGCTCTTTTTTTTCCCCCTACTCCTTTACCCTTTCACAAAAGCTACTTTTGAAGGTATCTGAGTAGAGAAGAGATTCAAGAAAGTGAAGCTTAAATATGAGCCACTGGCTTCAGCAGTAAGGATATGGCTGGAGGCCCTAATGAGAGGTGATTTATGTGAAGCGAGGAGATCAGAAAAGAGATTACAGCAGTTCAAATGGAGAACTTTGTATTTAGCAAATTCCAGCTTTGGTTGATCCACCTTCAGCTGTTTTCTGACTTTGAAGTTGTACTTGGAATAGGGCTTTTATATCTAGAAGTGAGAAATTTGGTTTGTGAAAAGGCAAAATTTACTGCCTGGAAACTCCTCAACACCCATGATAGTTCCAGTATTCCTTTTTAGTCAAGAGAGCTCTTTGTCATCATTTTGTCAGAATTCTACTGCTGATCTTAACTTTAATGTTGTTGTTATTACTATTTAATGAGAGGCAGCATGTAAGACACTTTGGTGTTTAGTTTTACACAGGGTGGAGACAGGACCTGTGGTCAGTCTGGAAGGCATATATGTTCATACACGTAGTTGGTATCTAAGGAAAAACATACATGTGTGCATGTTAGCATATTTAGAGATGCAGACTTGAATCATTTTACTTACTCCACAGGGAGGTTCTGACTTAAATGCAGAAGTAATTTCTTTTGCTTTGCAAGAACCCTTCCCTACAGGTTTAAAATGCCAGTCTCAAAAGTATGTCCTTTTTCAAATCAATTATCTATAATAAATGAAATAAATTGTTATGCACTCCCAGTTGTTTGAATGTTACATTTTCTTCAATGCATATTACAAAAGAGAATCATTTTGGTTGAAGAAAAAATAGAAATTTCCCAGCTTTTAAGGTTAGCAAAATTCTGTTTTATTATTACTTAGAATCTGTCTCCAAGGGGAGCATTTTATGATATATAAATGAAGTATCATTGTGTTTACTTAGCTGTAATGTTCATTTTCAAAGAGGAAATGTTAATATTTTGAAATAGACATCAGCAAAATGCAATGTTAGAAGGACAGGTTTCCTTTTGATATTTTGCCAGAAAATAGCTTAATAATAGCCTATTTTCAGGACTGTAGGATCCAATACATTCAAAATGGAAGGGACTGGCCTCCATTAAAGTTCAAAGTTCTACTCCGGGAAAGACAGCACCAGAAGAATGAGAAAAGGAGCCACAAACTGGGAGAAAATATTTGAAAAAGACATACCCAATAAAGGACTGTTATCCAAAATATACAAAGAATTCTTAAAATTCAGCAATAAGAAAATAACCCAATTAAAAATGGGCCAAAGACCTTGACACCTCACTAAAGAAGGTATACAGATGGCAAGTAAGGAAATGTAAAGATGCTCCACATCACATGGCATTAGGGAAATGCAAGTAAAACAACAACAGGATGCCATGTATTTCCATTAGGATGGCCCAAACCCAGAACACTTCCAACAGTGATGCTGCTTAGGATATGGAACAACAGGAACTCTCTTTCATTGTGTGTGGGAATGTAAAATGGTACAGCTACTTTGGAAGATAGCTTGGCAGTTTCTTGTAAAACTAAACATATTCCTACCATATTATCCAGCAATCATGCTTCTTAGTACTCACCCAAAGGAATCAAAAGCTTATGCCCACACAAAAACCTGTTCATGGGTATTTGTAGCAGCTTTACTTAATTATTGCCCAAACTTAGAAACAACCAAGATGTCCTTCAGTAGGTGAATACATAATAAACTGTGGTACATAGTGGAAAAGTCAAAACTATGGAGACAGTAAAAAGATCAGTGGTTACTGGGGGGTGGGCAGGGGGAGGTGACAGGATGAATAGGCAGATCATGGAGAAATCTTAGAGCAGTGGAAGTACTCTGTATGGTACCACAGTGATAGATACATATCATTATATGTTTGTCCAAACACAGAGAATGTACACCAAGAGTGGACCCTAATGTAAATTGTGGACTTCAGGTGGTTATGACATGTCAATGTAAGTTCATCAATTGTAACAAATATACCAGTCTGGCAGGAGATTTTGATAATGGAGAGGGTGTGTACGAGTATCTGGCAAATCTCTGCGCCTTCTCCTCAGTTATCCTAGAAATCTAAAACTACTCTAAAAAGTAGTCCTAATTTTAAGAAGTTCTTGGGGAAAGGTAGCAAAAATAAATTGGAATTCTTGAGCTTCTGCATCACTCACTGTTTCTTAGATTTAGTAAATTGGGAAAATAAGAGCTGGAGGTGAACAATCAAACAGAACTGAAATTCAGAGTTGGAGAAAGTATGTCCAAATTCCACATAACACTTTTTAACTAAAAACAAAAACAAAAAAACAAAAAACACCTTATTTTCTCTGAAATGAGAATTACTTCCATAATGGGCTTCTTAAAAACCAAAGTATAAATATGTTCCTGGACTAAAGGACTTACAGAATAGACTGTCAGAGCTGGAAGGAGCTTTGTGATCATCTGGGAGTTTAACATTCTTAGTTTATTTTGAGAGAGAGAGAGAGAGAGAGAGAGAGAGAGAGAGAGAGAGACCTAGTTCCAGAGATGCTGCTCAGTGATGTGCATTGACACCCTTGGAAGCAGTAGAGCTGTGACCAGAAACCCAGACTTCCAGTTACTGGTCATGGTGGTGTTGGCTCTATTAGGATGCTTGGTGATGGCTCCCCTTTCTCTGGCTGTGTCTCTCCCACACCTTGGTTAGGAAGCCTGATGACTTGCAGAGATAGATATGCAACTATATACATCTCTGAGTATTTACACACACATGTGAAACACAGAAAAATTCTCGGTGTTTTCTACAATGATGACGATAAATTTAAACTTGGCCTCTGGGTATCCTTGAAATCTCTGACATTGTAGGCTTTCAGAAAGTACTTTTATTCCTTTGCTGGCCAGAGCCACACTAAGCCCACATTAGGACAGAGAAGAGGACTGAGGCGTGTTTACACAATGCCCAGCGAGCTATGCTATGGGGAGCTCCTTTCATGATGTCATGTAAATGGGCTGCGCGTGGGACACTGTTCTAACCCTCTTCTAAATGTTCTCACTGGGGAATGCCAGTTGCTTTGTTCAGTAAGAGCCTTCAGTTATTCTTAAATTCTGGAAATTATCTAAGCAGTCATAAGTAAAATCCACAAATGGGAAGAAAATGTATAAGTCCCTTGAAATTACTTGTTCTGAAGCATCATTCTCTCATGCACCAGGGGAAACTCCCCCCAAAACATGGAATTACCTTTGGAGGGTGGGCCACTTATAGTACAGGCACCCCCACTAGGTGAGTGTTCTAGGAGCCTTTCTGTATCAGTGGACTAGCTGGCGTTGTTGTGAGAGGATGGGGCTTCAGTGAATTTTTTTGAAGACTCTTTCAAAACATTTGCCCATTTCATAGTGGGTGACTTACAAGTGCACCTGACCACACTGCACTGAGTGTTCACAACATGGCCCCTGTGCCCCAACCTCCTAGTCACCCAGTCTTGCCCAAGGGACATGTTGAATGAAAAAAGTCCTCAAAAGAAAATGTTTGGCAGAGGTGGAAAAGGTGAATCAAAAAACAGCAGCGGCACTAAAAGGCATAATGGTCAGAGTTCAAAAACTGTTTTGAGCATTCAAAAAACTATCTCGATAGGTGTATTGCATCAAACGGAGAGTACTTTGAAGGTGACGGAAGTTTAAACAAGTAAGAACGAATACACAACTTTTCATATAAATAAGTTCCAGGGTTTTTTTTGATCCTCTCTCCTTTAAATGTCCGAACTGATAATTGCACCAACACTGGATTTATAAGATATTGCTTCCTCTAGAGACTTTATGACAGGTCACAAATGTTGATGAACAAATAATGACCACATTCCTCCAAGCACTGACTCAGGCACGGTGGTACCTGGCAGTCCTGTGAGATCTGCAAGGAGCTTGGGAACAATTTTGGCTCAGATAGAGGAATTGTGGCCCATTTCACAGGTGGATCTTTTCTATTAGTGCCATGGGAAACAGGACTGATTGCAGCTAATTTCTAACTGTGACTGAGGGGAAGGAAAACCAGCAACACGCAACAGTGAACAAAAATGCTGTCCGCTCGCCTTACTTGCATCCACTAATTCCATGACCTACATCCTGGGCAGTGAGAGCTTGAGAGAAGTCACCAGGGACGAAGATGACCAGCTTGTTCTCCTCACTGTCTGCCTTTTCTTGTTCCCTCCTATCTCCCTTGACTTAAGTCCAGCTGGAATCCCAACCCTGTGCCTGGGCTGGAAGGGCCCCTCTGGCCATGAGGGTCACAGCCACCAGCTGGGGAAGGGCCAGGACCTTGGGCCACCATGACACAGTCGGCTGCCTCACTCCTACCTGTGAACACGTTAACGTGAGGAAAAGAACTCTGTGCTTGTTTAGTCTAAGCTACTGGCAATATGAGGGCCCCTCTCAGCACAGAATTTCCTGGTTTTAATGCTTTCAATCCATAGGCAGAGCTTGCTCCGTGGGTGCATTAGTGAGCCCCTCACAAAGCCGCGCCACCTCCAAAAGCTCCCAGGGCTGTGGGCTGGACATCGCTGCTGTAGACCTGAAGGGGAGCGTGGAAACGCAAAGAAGAATATTCTCCATGGGGCACCGTGAGACATTTTTTTTTAGTGTTTTACTTCTTTTAGATTTTTGTGCTGATTATTTCCATGAACAAAAATGTTTGTCTATGTGTATAAAATGAGTAAACAGGCCCTGGCTGGTGACATAGTGGATAAGGTGCCAGCCTGCAAACCCAAAGGTTGCTGGTTGGATTCCCTAGCCAGGGCACATAACCAGGTTGCAAGCCAGGTCTCGAGCCAGGTCCATGGTGGAGGCAGGTGAAAGGCAGCCATACATTGATGTCTCTCTCCCTCTCTGCCTCTCTCCCTTTCTCCTCTCTCTGAAAATAATAAATAAAATATTTTTTTAAAAAGTGAGTAAACACAGCACTCACATTTGCCTACAGCACTAATTTTATTCATGCTGTTTGCAAGTTCCAGGGTTGAATAATTGGCCCATCACTCCATTAGGGGGTCACTGAATCTTTTCTAGTGGCTTTGACTTGGGAAGTTCAGCCTAGCTGTGGGAAGCATGGTACTTTGTGGTGAGTGGGAGCTGGGCCAGCATGCTTCCCCTCCCACTGGCCTAATCTGGGAGCTGTGTGCTAGAGGCTGAATGTTTGGATCCTTCCTAAATTCGCTTGTTGCATTCTGACTCACAAGGCGATGGTGTTAGGAGGTCAGGCCTTTGGGAAGTGATTAGCAGCCCTCATGAGTGGAGTTTGTGTTCTTCCTAAAGAGACCCAGAAGCGTCCCTTGTTCCTTCCACCTTGTGAGGGAACAGCTAGAAGACAGGCATCTATAAACCAGGAAGTGGGCTCTCTCCGGATACCCAACCTGCTTACCCCTTGATCTTGAACTTAACAGGCTCTAGAACTGTGAGAGATAAATGTGTTGTTCAGCCCCCACTCCCCCTTATGTAGTATCTTGTTATAGCAACCCAAATGGACAGAGACAATGTACTATATTCTGCAACCTTTCTCTTTCATTTTCTATGTCTCTTGCTTCCCTCCCTCCTCTCCCATTTTGTTCTCTTGTCTCCCTTCCTTTCTTCTACAGATATTTAAGCACCATGTAGTCTTGGGAAGTTTACAGACTAATAGTAAAGCATGTGACTAAAAACAAATCACAGAAATCTCTTAATTGCAAACTGTGATAAATGCTGAAGGAAAAACGCTGGTGCTATGAAACTGTGTGACAGAGAGACAGGGCCCCCTGCAGGATCACAGATCTTTCCCTGGGGAAATGACAGTTGGGATCAACTAGATGATAAAGAAAAGGGAGGAAATGCTTTCCAGGCTTAAAGATTTATAATGAAAAAAGACTGTGAGATAAAGCCACAGCACATCACACTGAGATGTGTAGGGCCTTTCTTTTGGGGAGTTTGGTCTCAGTTTTATGCATGGGCCTTCGTATGTGAAATGCTTTTTTTTTTTTGTGCCCAGATGATTCTTTTTAGTCCCTTTGAGCCTAATGAACCATTGTACATATACCTGTTCTCTGATTTTCATGGGATAATGCTAACCATGCAGCCCTTAACTGACAGAATTTATTAGTCAGACCACAGACCGGGTAGCTTCAACAACAGAAGCTACTTTCTCACAGTTCCGGAGGCTACAAGTTCAAGATCAAGGCATCACATCAGGGTTGATTTCTGGTGAGGCTTGTCTTCATGGCTTGCAGGTGTCTGCCTTCTCCCTGTGTCTTCACATGGCCTCTTGTGAAGCCATTTAAGAAGGGGCAGGGAGTGAGGCAGAGAGATGTAGGAGAGAGAAGAAGAGAGAGGAGGGAGGAGAGGAAGAAGGAGAGTAAGGGAGGGAGATCTGTAAAGGTGGCTAATGTCCCTTCCTTGCATAAGGACACTGGTCCTATCAGATTAGGGTTCACCCTTGTGACCTCTTTTAATCTTAGTTACCTCCCTGAAGGTTCTGTCTCCAAATATATAGGCACATGGGGATGAGGGATAAAGCTTCAGCCTACAGAATCAGCACTGAACACTTACCTATCACAACCTGGAGCTGACTTTGGAAGATTGTCCCAGAGACATCATGTGGGCAGGCATTTTGGAAGAGGATAGAAAGTGGAGCCCTGCAGCTTTGGGATTTTGCTTTAAATGCCAGTGAGAAAAGCAGATGCCAATTCTGTTAGGTCAGCAGGCTTTGCAGGGGAGGCTGCAGGGCTGTCGGGGATCAACCTGCTCATCCCTAGAATGGGCATGGCTGCTGTGAGGGGCAAGAGGCATCTTCAGTGGGCACCGAAGGTCAGCTGCACAGTAAACTTGAAGCCTTGACACATGGAGGTGGGCAGAGACTTCAAGGTGCAAGCTTCAGTTTTGTTGGTAGCTTCAGGAATCCCATAAGACCTGCTGTATATCACAAGAGCACAGAGAAGAAAATTATGACACTAAAGCAATTCACCGTGCTTGCCCTTTTGGGGAGAACTGTGATCACAATTGCTAACTGGATTTGACTGTGGGGCTCGTGCTTCTTCCTGGCACTTTTAAATGAGTGACTCTTAGAAAATTACCACTAAAAAAAGATACTGGGGAGACAATGGGCATGGCATCCCATGTGCCATTCTCAAGGGTATTTTCTGGGCATGTTGGTACATATGGCCAGGCCTTGAGCTCTATAGGGAAAAGCCAGGGATGTATAGCTCTTCTTGTTTTCACCGGTGCATCATAGGCTGTCAGAGCAACGTTTATCATTTTCTCCTTAGTGTCAATTATCTCTTCACTTCTCCCAATTTATCTCTTCCATATTCTTAAGTTCTATTATAAGATGAAAGGGTTCATGAAAGAAAACTCAGAATAACATAAGCTACCTCCTGTACTCCTTTGCTAGACCTATTACATGTAACTATAACTGTGTACTATCTTAGGTGTTTTCTAGATTGCAGACCTCATAGGCAGCCAGAAAAGTGAAAACCTGGGGAGAACATTAGCCAAGAAACCTGACACTGAGAGGAGTACTCTGGTACAATAAGCTAATAAACAAGAAATTATCAAGCACTTGCTGTGTATAAGACATGGTGCTAGGCATTTAAGTGCACAGGAAGATTTGGAACAACCAAATGTTAAAATTTACATTTCAACTTAGACCAGCTGTAAAGTTAAGCAAAAATGTAAAATGTAAAATAATTGAAGAAAAGTACCTATGAGATGTCAGATGGTGGTGCCTGACTTATTGCCAAGTTATTTTCTCCACTAGCATCCAAACTGTTGAACAGTGAAGACCATGTTTGATGTGCTTGCAATGCTTAGCATGGTGGTAGGCATTCACTGAAATGAATGTGAATGAATGAATGAATCAAAGCTGGGAAACACTAATTGTTCTAAATTATATATAGGTTTTTCTTTTTGCTAGTTTGTTAAAAAGGTAAAATGTACAGGGAAGTACACAATTCTTAAGTGTAGGCTCAATTAATTATCTTTCTCTACACAAAACCACATTCAGATGGAGATAAAGAGCACTCCTAACACACTGGAAGGTCTTCTAATGCCTCTCTCAGTTTGTACCACCCAACAGTAACCACCATTCTGACTGCTGTCACTGAACTCTAACTCAGCCAGTTTTGGACTTCATGTAAGAGCCCCTGTTGCTCTTACCCTGTGTGCATCAATAGTTCATTCTTTTTCATTTCTGTGTTCTGTCCTTTATGAACATTTGGATTATTTTAAGTTTGCGGCTATTATGAACAAAGCTGCTATGAACATGCTTAGATTTGTTTTCTTTAAAAAATTATGTTTTTTTTATTATGCTGTTCAATTGTCCTAATTTTTACCATTCTGCCTCCCTCCACCCAGCCCTCCCCCGACTCCCCCAGGCAAACCCCACACTGTTGGCCTTGTCCATGGGTCATACATATATGTTCTTTGGCTACTCCATTTTCTAAGCTATACTTTACACCCCCGTGACTATTTTGTAACTACCAATTTGTACCTCTTAATCCCTTCACTTTTTTTAAAAATATTTTATTCATTATTTTTAGAGAGAGAGGGAGGGAGGAAGAAAGGGAGAGAAACATCAATGTATGGTAGCCTTTCACCTGCCTCCAGCTACAGACCTGACTGGAGACCTGGCTTGCAACCTGGTTATGTGCTCTGACTGGGAATTGAACCAGCAACCCTTGGGTTTACAGGCCATTGCTCAATCCACTGAGCCATACCAGCCAAGGCCACCCCTTCACCTTTTTTACTCAACCCCAGACCCAACCCCCCAAATCTGGCAACCATCAAAACGTTATCTATATCTGTGATTCTGTTTTGGTTCTGCTTGTCTGTTTATTTTGTTTTTTAGATTCAATTGTTGATAGGTATGTATTTTTTCCATTTTATTGTTCATAGTTTTGATCTTCATTTTCTTAAATAAGTCCCTATAACATTTCATATAATAATGCCTTGGTAATTGATGAAGTCTTTTAGCTTTTTCTTGTCTAGAAAACTTTGTATCTGTCCTTCCATTCTAAATGATAACTTTGCTGACTGGGTAGAGTAATTTTAGTTGTAAGTCTTTGCTTTTCATGACTTTGAGTATTTCTTGCCAATTTCTTCTAACCTGCAGTTTCTTTTGAGAAATCAGCTGAAAGTCTTATGGGGGCTCCCTTGTAGGTAACTAACTTCTTTTCTCCTGTTGCTTTTAAGATTCTCTGTCTTTAACTTTTGACATTTTAACTATGATGTGTCTTTGTGTAGACTTTTTTGGGTTCACCCTGTTTGTGACTCTGTTCTTCCTAGACTTATATGTCTATTTCTTTCATCAAATCAGGGAATTTTTCTTTTATTATATTTTCAAATAGACTCCTAATTTCTTGCTCTGTCTTTCCTTTTGGCACCCCCATGATGCAAATGTTAGCATGCTTAAAGTTGTCCCCAGAGGCAGGCTCCTTACACTGTCTACATTTTTTGGATTCTTTTTTCTTTTTACTGTTCTGATTGGTGGCTTTTTGCTTCCTTATATTCCAAATTACTGATTTGTGGCTTCATCCACTCTAACGCTGATTCCCTGTAAATTGTTGTTTATTTTAATTAGTATGTTCTTCATTTATGACTTGATCTTTTTTATGTTGTTGAATCTCACTAAGTTCCTCAAGCATTCTTTTTTTTTTTTTTTTTAAGGTTTTATTTATTATTTTTAGAGAGAAGGAAAGGGAGAGAGGCAGAGAGGGAGAGAGACATCAATGTACGGGTACCTTTCACCTGCCTCCAGCTATGGACCTGGCTGGAGACTTGGCTTGCAACCTGGTTATGTGCCCTGGCTGGGGATCAAACCAGTGCCCTTTGGGTTTGCAGGCTGGCACATTATCCACTGTGCCACCAGCCAGGGCCTCCTCAAGTATTCTTATTACCAGTGTTTTGAACTCTGTATCTAGTAGCTTATATCTCCATTTTATTTAGTTCTTTTTCTGGAGTTCTGTTCTGTTGTTTCATTTGGGCCCATGTTTCTTCATCTGCTCAATTTGGGAACCACCCTGTGTTTGTCTCTGTGTATTAGGTAGAGCTGCTACACATCCCAGGTTTGGTAGAGTGGCCTAAATTTGTCCCAGAAGCTCCTTATACTGTCCTCATTTTTTTTTTTTTTCTTTTGGATTCTTTTTTCTTTTAGCTATTTTGATTGGTTGCTTTTTGCTTTCCAAGAAATTCTTCAATTCATGCCCTTATCAAGGAAAATATCTTATTTTCTTTTGTGGGAAAGGGAATGAACAGGGAGAATCACAAAGCATGTCCATGAATAATTTTGAGTCTGGGAATATGGGCAAAGCCACTTTAACAACAATAAAAGCTAACATTGGAATACCTCCTAAATATCAGATAATCTTGTTCAGTTCTCATTATAGACCTATGAAATGGGCACTCTTAGTAACCCCATTTCTCAGATAAGAAAACCAAGGAACAGAAAGAAGACATAACTCTCCCAAAGTCACTCAGCTAGAGTATGACAGAGTAGGAATTTCCTGACACTGGGCTCTTAGCCACTCTATTTGTTTTGGTGCTTTAAAAAAAAAATATCTTTCAATTACAGTTTACATTCAGTATTATTTTGTATTAGTTGCAGGTGTATTGTTTTGGTGTTTGAACTTTAAAATTTATGATCCTTATATGAGCCCTGCAGAACTTGGCTATTTGATGTGAACATTTCAATGATTTTTGTGTGTAATTTCTCCATGGAATGACAAAGTTATAGTTTGAAGCAAGTATAATGTATAGAGATGTTAGGATAACCTATAAATCTCAGTTTTTAAAAAGAAAAAGTTTAGAATTCTGGCTGGTGGCTCAGTGGATAAGCACTGGCCTGTGAGCCCAAAAGTCACTGGTTCAATTCCCCAGCCAGGGCACATAACCAGGTTGCAAGCCAGTTTGCAAGCCAGGTCTGTAGTATGAGGCAGGTGAGAGGCAACCATACGGTGATGTTTCTCACCCTTCCTTCCTTCCTCCCTGTCCTTCTCTCTAAAAATAATGAATAAAATATTTTTAAAAGAATAAGTTTAACCTAATATTAGTTCATCTTCATTAGAAAAATCTATACATACATAAGCAACCAATCATATCATTCAGTAATGCCTATAAATTAATATACACTATATGTATAAGTTGCAAGAACTAAAGAATAATTCTGAAATCTGAAAACTTGTATATTAAAAGGCCTTTACACATAATTACCATCTGAACACCTGCCATATGGTATGTGTTGTTCTTGGTAGTCTCCAAAGCATCTTGAACTAGGTGTATTAGCCCAGATCCCCATTTTTCATATAAAGGAATTAAAGATTAGATAGGCTGCATAAACTGCCCAGAGTTCCCAGAAATGCTGGGATTTGAACCAAGCCCATTTAATGCCACAGCCCGTGCTCTTTCCATGATATGATAGGCTCCACTGGTGCAAAGGAAGCACTCAATTCTGCAGGAAATTGCCCTTTGGTGAAAACATAGTCTACCCTGTCTTTCCTATCTAATTTTTGATCAGTGTCTGGTACCAAATTAAATTTCCAGTAGAACAAATTTGAATTGTAAAGGATGCCATTGTTCACTGGCTCAACATTTAAAAATTTATTTTGATTCCTCTGCCAATAGCATCTAAATACAGGAAGCTTTTAGTCATAAGAGTGCTGATAGGCCTGATTTAGTTGTCAGAATTTTGGTGATTTAATGAGCAAACAAGTACGTCACTGTGGAAACCAATTAGAAATCTAGCTGAACTGATACAGCCAAGGCCAAAGAAATGGGGCAATTTGAAAGAATTCCATTTATGGAATATGGGCAGTAAAAGAGATCGACAAAGAGAAACTAGGTTAGAGTTATTTAGTTAGGCCATAGGTGAAAAATAAATATATATTATACAAACCTTATACTTGTTTAGGGCCTATTTTATCATTTCAAAACAATACATGATTTATGGCAGGTATTTTAAAGGTGGGTAATTTAAACATTTAGAATCTCTTGCTCCCTGCCCCAAGGATTCGGTTGCCACTCCAGTAATCCAAGAGACACCAGCAATGTGATATTGGAGACTGAATGTTCCAATTGTCCTTAATATAAAAGCCTATCAGGTAGGGCACTCAATAGAAAATGTCCTATTAACACAGCACTGAGTCAAGACATCCCTTTAAGTGTTCTTTCATCTGGGTTTAGGGTTTCGGTCATAAGAAACTGATTTATGTTGAGGAGTACACATTAAAACTCATTTATGTCACAATCTGTGAGCTGAATGGGCAGAGAAATGCCACGAACTGTGGGCAGTTGTCCAGTGGTTTGGGGAGAACACACTGGTCAGCACAGCACTGGAGCTTCACTGTAAGTGAAGTCAGCCTCTCCTTTGCGATGTAGTAAGTGTTTCAGCTAGCACCATCCAAATGGCCTATGAGGAAGGGTGAACATCTGCCCATGCAGTGTCAGAATGCCAGGGCTTAAGGGTTCTTTTGTTAATTTTTCCCTCTCTTGGAACTGTGGACTCTGATATAAATCAGATTCTCTGATTTTTGCTGTTTGGTCCTTGGATATTTAGAGTTTAAGGCATAGTAGACATGGTAACCGAAATGATCACTTTACATACACAGGTCTTCAGAGCTCTTTGTCCAAAGCCCAGAGCGGTGTTTGAAGCTATCTCTGGGGAAACGTAGGGCCAGCTACGTAACAACTTCTCTGGCTTGGAAGTGTATTATCAGTTACATGGATGGGAGGGAAGCTTTAATGCACTGCTGTTAGCAGTTGCTGGCAGTAGCATGAAAATTCTCATCTCCCAGCTTGCTCCGAAAGAAACCAATTTCATTGTAAAGCTTGTCTGGGTGCTTGTTCCTGTCCATTTGGTTTCAGTGATCAGTCAACAATGAGCTGTAGCACACTTTATTATATGCCTTGCCTACTTTAGCAAAAAGTATGAGACCTGCCACGTGCAGATACACCCATGGTGGTGCTGTTAGGCTTACAAAAATGGAACTGGTATGGATGTTGCCTTCGAAGACAGTCCATTCTTGGGAAGAAAGGACACGTCAAAAATCTCTGATCAAAATTTGTGGAGGAAAGTCTAAGAGGTGCTGAACAAGGATTATGGAAGACCCTGGAGAATTAGCTATAGCTGAGCCATAAGGAAGTTCTCCATGTCACCCACACAAGGCCTTAAAGGAAGGATGGGATTTATGACCCTGGCTGGTGGCTGAGTACATAGGCGCCAGCCTGTGAACCCAATGGTTGCTGGTTTCATCCCCAGTCAGGGCACATACCCAGGTGGCAAGCCATGTCTCCAGCCAGGTCCGTAACTGGAGGGAGATGAAAGGCAACTAGGCATTGATGTTTCTCCCCCTTTCTTCCTCCATTCCTGCCCTTCTCTCTGAAAATCATTAATAAAATCTTAAAAAAAAAAAAAAAAAAAAGATGTGATTTTTGACTCTGAAGATGTAATTGGAAGAGTGCTCTCATTCGAGGAAACACACAGGATGGGAGAATGGGTATGTTTAAGAGAATTGAAAACAGTTCTTTTTGGTTGAAGATTTCAAGAAGCCTAATGTGAAATATAAAGTTAGAAAGATAATTTGGGTTAGATTTTGGAGGACCTTTAATACTAGGATAAGCAATTCAGGCTTATTCTCTTTCCTTTATTTTAAATATGAACTCAATTATTTTAACTTAAGATCTTACTATTAAGTATGTTTATTAATACAGTGAAAGTGATCTTTTGGCAGTTTGCTGTGAAACAGGTAATACTGTTACACAACTGCAGTGTTTGTAGTCAAAATGGCTGTTTTTTTGGCTGCAAATTTTCCACAGAGCCATTGCCAAATCTATCGTATAACCCTATCACTCAAATGAAAGTCAGCTACATCACTACATCATGCATTTATTTTGATTCCTCCTTAGGTTCAGTGATGTTAGGATCTATTTGTATTTTTTGACCAGGTGGGTGGTGCTAAAATGCCTGATACCCCATTTCTCTGGCATACAAGCTGGTTTGTTTGAGAGTTGAGTCATTAAGCATCTTTATCTGTCTTCCCAATTTTCTGTTTAGCATTTTCCCTCCCTATTGGGTACTTGGTAGGCAGTGAAGTGACTCATTGATTTTTCCTTCCAGGCATCTCTCTGGTTGTTTTTTTATTCAAAGGAATTTTTAATAGATTTTATTCATTTATTTTTAGAGAGAGAGAAAGAGAGGGGGAGAAGCATTGATGTGAGAGAGTAACCTTGATTGGTTGCCTCTCGTATGCACTCTGACTAGGGACTGAACCCATAATCAGGCATGTGCCCTGAACCAAGAATTGAACCATCAATTTCTTTTCTTTTCTTTTCTTTTTTTAATTTTATTGTTGTTGTATTACATCTATCCCCTTTTTGCTCCCCTCTGTCCCCCTCCCC
>PVIW01006644.1:0-40244 GCA_004026585.1 Noctilio leporinus
TGTTTGTTGATTTGCTGATGATTGCCATTCTGACAGGTGTGAGGTGGTATCTTAATGCAGTTTTAATTTGCATCTCTCTGATGACTAGTGATGTTGAGCATTCTTTCATATGCCTCTGGGCCCTTTGTATATCTTCCTCAGTGAGTTGTCTGTTCAGGTCCTTTGCCCATTTTTTAATTGGGCTGTGTGTCTCCCTGGTATTGAGTCACCAGCTTATTTCACTTAGTTCTTTATATATTTTGGAGATCAGACCCTTGTCTGAGGTATCATTGACAATTATGTTTTCCCATACAGTTGGTTCCCTTTGAATTTTGCTGATATTTTTTTTAGCTGAACAGAAACTTTTCAATTTGATATAGCCCCATTTGTTGATTCGTTCTTTTATTCCCTTTGCCCTTGGTGAAGTATCAATAAACATATTTTTGCATAAGATATTCAAAAGTTTACTGCCTATATGTTTCTCCAGGACCTTTATGGTGGCACTGCTTATGTTTAAATCCTTTATCCATCTTGAGTTTATTTTGGTGTATGGTGTAAGTTGGTGGTCTAGTTTTATCTTTTTGCATGTTGCTGTCCAGTTCTCCCAACACCATTTGTTGAAGAGACTGTTTTTACTCCATTTGATGTTCCTTCCCCCTTTGTCAAATATTAGTTGACTGTAGAATCCTGGGTTAACTTTTAAACTTCCCAACATGTACAAATAAATTTTGGGGAAAAATGTTATACTAACTTTTCTTGGATTAAAAATCCTTTAAGAATTCTAAAGTTCTATAAAGTATGAAAATATGAATTCACTAATCCTATTAATTACCTAATGACAAATTCATTTTTTAAAATATTATACACTTAACAAAAGAAATTAAATAAGGAGTTACCACAGACATTTAACTTTTATTTGTTTGAATGTGGGAGCCAAGAAACTTGCAGCTTGGAAGGAAATATTCATAGGTAAGGGGTTCTCTCTCAATGGTAGGATTACAGTTTTTTTCTTCTCATATTTTATGTACATTTCAAACTTTGTAGAATCAAGAAAATACAAGCTTAATTGGATTTTTAAAAGTGACTTAGACATAAGAAAATTTTTACAGGACACAAAATTGAAATCCATAGTGTTATCTCAATTTGGGAAAAAAGAAAAATGTTTCTTTGTAGATGTAAGTACAGAAAGCCTGTTAGGATTGTTTTACCTCTGCATGATGGGGTCCAGAAAATTATCTTCTTATTTGAATATTTCTGCAATCTCCAAACTGTTTTTAATGAGCATATTGTCCTTTTATAAAGGAGAGAAAAATGTTAGGCTTATTGTGACTGCTAATTAGAGATCAAGTGGAACAAAAAATAATTATAAATCTCATGTTATAAATCAATGGAAAATATTAATATTTCCAAATTCTAATTTATAAAACTTTCAGCTTTATGTCTATTAAGTTAGGTACAGGTGTCTCTCACTAAACATAAAAGATAAGGGTCAATAAGTTTTGCTGATAATCAAATCTCAGTTTAAAAAACCCTGTAGTATTACATTTTCAATATAGAATTCAGGATTTTGGTTTCTGAATGTAAACAAAAGCCTACTAAAGATCACAAATATACACAATTGTAGAAATTAAGTCTATGTATATGAATATGTTCACACATGAGGATGTATGCACCACTCCCCCTTCCTTCTAGCCATTACCTCTGTTACCTGTGTCTATGGGTTACACATATATGTTCTTTGGCTAATCTCTTCACCTTCTTTCATCCATTTCTCCCCTCCCCTCTGACAGTTATCAGTCTGTTTCATGTATCCATGCCTCTGTTTCTATTTTGTTCATCAGTTTATTTTGCTCATTAGATTCCACATGTAAGTGAGATCACATATTTGTCTTTCTCTGACTGGCTTATTTCACTTAGTATAAGAATCTCCAGGTCCACACATGCTGTTGCAAAAGGTAAGACTTCTTTCCTTTTTATGGTTGTGTAGTATTCTCTTGTGTAAGTGTACCACAGCTTTTTTATCTGCTCATCTACTGATGGGCATTTGGGCTATTTCCAGATCTTAGCTATTGTAAACAACACTGCAATTAACATCGGGGTGCACATTTTCCTTTGAATTGGTGTTTCAGGATTCTTAAGACATATTCCCAACAGTGTGATTACTGGGTAAAAAGGCAATTTCATTTTTAATTTTCCGGGGAAACTCCCTACTGTTTTCCACAGTAGCTGCACCAGTATGCACTCTCACCAACAGTACACTAGGGTTCCCTTTTCTCCACATCCTCACCAACACTTGCAGTTCATTTATTTATTGATGGTAGCCATTCTGGCAGGTGTGAGGTGGTATCACATTGTGGTTTTAATTTGCACCTCTCTGATGATCAATGATCTTGAGCATTTTTTCAGGTGTCTATTGGCCACCTATATGTCCTCTTTGGAAAGGTGTCTATTCAGGTCCTTTGTCCTTTTATTTTCTCCTTTTTTAAAGATCTTCATTATTTTCAGAGAGAAGGGCAGGAAGGGAGGAAGAAAGGGAGAGAAGAAGCATCACTGTATGGCTGCCTTTCACCTGCCTCCAGCTACAGACCTGGGTAGAGACCTGGCTTGCAACCTGGTTATGTGCTCTGGCTGGGAATTGAACCAATGACCTTTGGGTTCACAGGTGCCAATTCACTGAGCCACACCAACCAGGGCCCTTTGTCCATTTTTTTATTGGATTGTTTGTGTTCCTAGTGTTGAGTTGTGTATGTTTTTCATATATTTTGGAAATTAACCCCTTATCAGATATACCACTGGCAAAATATATTCTTCTACATAGGTTTCCTTTTCATTTTGTTATCTCTTTTACTGTGCAGAAGCTTTTTAGATTGATGTAGTCCTATTTATTTTTTTCTTTGTTTTCCTTGGCCTAGGAGACATATCAGCAAAATGTTGCTGTGAGAGATGTCTAAGATCTTACTGCCTATGTTTTAAGATTTTTGTGATTTCACAATTGTCTTTTACCCATTTTTAGTTTATTCTTGCATATGGGGTATGTTGGTTCCATTTTTTTGCATATACCAGTCTAATTTTCCTACCATTTATTGAAGATATTATCTTCACTACATTGTGTGCTCATGCCTCCTTTGTCCAATATTAATCGATCCTAAAGGTGGGGTTTATTTCTGGGATCTCTGTTCAATTCATTGATCTATATGCCTATTCCTATGTTAGTATTAGGCTGTTTGGATTACAATGGCCTTGTAGAATGGTTTGATCACAGGTATTCTGATACTCCCAAATGTTCTTCTTAAGATTGCTGAGGCTATTTGGGGTCTTCTTTTGGCTTGGCTCCATATAAATTTTTGGAGTGTTTGTTCTGGATTTGTGACATATGCCATTAGTATTTTAATAGGAATTGTGTTGAGTCTATAGATTGCTTTGGGTAGTATGGACATTTCTGTGATGTTAATTCTTCCTATCCATGAACACAGTATAAGTTTCCACTTACTTCTATCTTCCAATTTCTTTCTTCAATGTCCTATTGTTTTCCAAGTACAGGTCTTTTACCTATTTGGTTAAATTTATTTCTAGGTACCTTTTTGTTGTTGCAATAGTACATGGGATTGTTTTCTTAGTTTCTCTCTCTTTCCTTTTTTTTTTTTTAAGATTTCAACTTTTATTTTCAAATAAAAATATTATGTCTTACAGCCAGGGATGCAAGGACTTGGTTATTCCTGTTGGCATAATGGTTCTCTATCTGGGAAGTCCTATGTACAATTAGGGACTGGAAGGCAAGGGGTTGAAATCTAAGAAGGTAAAGGTTTTCTCAGAATAACACTAGTTGTCAGTTACCACCAGACCATTATTGTGGCAAGAGTTTCAGAAATGGTGTATAGAAATTCATTTCCTATTCATTCATCATGGATTATACCTCTCTGGTTAACAGCTGGTTTTAAATACGATGGTTAAATTTTCAAGGTCTTCATTCTTTCAATGTAATTCTTCAAGCAGGGTGGCTATAAACTGTGTGAACACCGTATTTTCCTGAGAATGCTTCTGAATGCCAAGAATTGGGGTCAATGACGACAGCAACATCACAGCAATTAAGGTCCATTCTGCAGGTTTGTGTATAATATTTCTATTTGTTAACCTGAAAGTTCAGACAAGATTTTTAAGCTGTGTGTAGATATCACCTAATGTAGTCTGAAGAGGCCCCAGAAGTCCTGGCAATACTTTACTCAATTTTCCAAGTATGATGCGTTTTCTAATCTGGTTCTGAGAACTTGAATCTATCGGTGGAAAGGTGGGATCATGCTCTTCGGAGTCTTGTGATTTGATGATTTCTTCTTTTAAAATATAGAGCAGCTGCCGCCGACGCCGACGCCACTGCTGCATTCGGGTGTAGAATCTGGAATCCCTGCGCCTCGTTAACAATGAAACAGAGTTCGAACGTGCCCGCTTTCCTCAGCAAGCTGTGGACGTTGGTGGAGGAAACCCACACCAACGAGTTTATCACCTGGAGCCAGAATGGTCAGAGTTTTCTAGTTTTGGATGAGCAACGATTTGCAAAAGAAATTCTTCCCAAATACTTCAAGCACAATAACATGGCAAGCTTTGAGAGGCAACTGAATATGTATGGTTTCCGTAAAGTAGTGTATATTGACTCTGGAATTATAAAACAGGAACGAGATGGTCCTGTTGAATTTCAGCATCCTTACTTCAAACAAGGCCAGGATGACTTGTTGGAGAACATTAAAAGAAAGGTTTCATCTTCAAAACCAGAAGAAAATAAAATTCGCCAGGAAGATTTAACAAAAATTATAAGTAGTGCTCAGAAGGTTCAAATAAAACAGGAAACTATTGAGTCCAGACTCTCTGAATTAAAAAGTGCGAATGAGTCCCTTTGGAAGGAGGTATCTGAATTACGAGCAAAACATGCACAACAGCAACAAGTTATTCGAAAGATTGTCCAATTTATCGTTACCTTGGTTCAGAATAACCAACTTGTGAGTTTAAAACGTAAAAGGCCTCTACTTCTAAACACTAATGGAGCCCAAAAGAAGAATCTGTTTCAGCACATAGTCAAAGAACCAGCTGATAATCACCTTCACAAAGTTCCACATAGTAGGACTGAGGGTTTAAAATCAAGGGAGCGGATTTCAGATGATATCATTATTTATGATGTTACTGATGACAATGCAGATGAATAAAATATCCCAGTTATTCCAGAAACTAATGAGGATGTTATAACTGATCCCTCCAACTGTAGCCAGTACCCTGATATTGTCATTGTTGAAGATGACAATGAAGATGAGTATGCACCTGTCATTCAGAGCGGAGATCAGAGTGAACCCGCCAGAGAAACCCTCGGTTCCAGCAGTGATGGCACGAGCCCTCTCATGTCTAGCGCCGTCCAGCTAAATGGCTCATCCAGCCTGACTGCGGAAGATCCTGTGACCATGATGGATTCCATTTTAAATGATAACATCAATCTTTTGGGAAAGGTTGAGCTGTTGGATTACCTTGACAGTATTGATTGCAGTTTAGAGGACTTCCAGGCCATGCTGTCAGGAAGACAGTTTAGCATAGACCCAGATCTCCTGGTTGATTCCGAGAATAAAGGATTAGAAACTACCAAGAACAATGTAGTTCAGCCAGTTGCAGAAGATGGAAGAAAATCCAAACCCAAAACATATAAACAGCTTATCCAGTATACTGCCTTCCCACTTCTTGCATTCCTTGATGGGAACCCCGCTTCCACTGTTGAACAGGGAAGCACAGTGTCATCGGAAGTTATGTCCTCTGTAGAAAAACCCATAGAAGTGGATGAGCTGCTGGATAGTAGCCTGGACCCGGAACCAACCCAGAGTAAGCTTGTTCGCCTGGAGCCGCTGACAGAAGCCGAAGCGAGCGAAGCCACACTCTTCTATTTATGTGAATTTGCCCCTGCACCTCTCGATAGTGACATGCCACTGTTAGATAGCTAAATTCCCAGGAAGTGGACTCGACATGTATATATTCATCAAAATGATGAACTATTTATTTTAAAGTATTATTTGGTACCTTTCTTTTTTGTAAATAGCTTTTTTGTTGTTTAATTGGATACTGTGGAATCAAAAGCACCTTTTGCTTTTTTCACTAACTACACACTCCTGCAAAGCTTTCTGATGTTACTCAGCTATGTAGGTGCACAAGATTTAATGCACATTATTGGCATATCTTTAAGTTGGATTCAGGTGGGCATTTTTCTCCAGTTGTAGTAAATTTGAATTATTTTTTATATACATGCCCATTAACCCCAGTTAAAATTTTGTTTGTTTTACTTGTTTGATGCTGTCTGTCTGCATTGAGTGTAGTCACTAAAACTAATGGTAGAACTACTAAAGCTTTCTCTGTTCCAGTTACTTTTACTAAGTATTTTTCACTTGGCTTATTTCTAAAACTGGGAACATAAAGTGCCTGTATCTTGTAACACTTCATATGTCTCTCCTGGTCCAGAGAAGTTTGTTCATGTTCAACAGGAAAGGCAGAGTATACATACGTGAGTGGTTACTGTCTGATACGGTTCCAGTGCTGTATTCGTAGAAGAAGGGGATGGGATGGCGTCAGCCCAGTCCACCTAGTTGGGCTAGTTTTAAGAACAAGTTTTTTGTTTGTTTGTTTTTTTGAACCATAATTATTTAGTAAAATAAATATCATGAATGTTGCATAAAAAATATATATATATCGTCCTCTATAAAACTCTCTGATCCTTAGGTTTAATGTTTCAGTTTCTTTTTTCAAGCTCTCATAAGTTGGCAGTGGTTTAATGGCTTTATCTGAGGCATTAAAAGGCAAAGACTCATCCAAGCTGTCCTGAGATTCCTATACAGCAGGAGAATAACTATCTGGGTCAGGGTTTATGTCACCTTCATCAAGTTCTTCTTCTTTAACCAGTGGGGCTGAGGCATAATTCTGGCCATTCAAAAACCTCAAAGTTTCTTCTGTCCTCCACTCGATCAAAGTCTTCTTCAGAACTTTAGGTAAGTTTGCCTTTGCAACCTCAGGACACACCTGCACTGAACTAGAAGCTGACCTAGGAACTTGGTTTGGTTTGGCAAATTTCTTCTTAAAATGCTCAGCACTTTTCTTACTTATGCCTACTAGAGTTATTTCTGAACTATTGTATTTATTTTCAGAAATTTCTGAAGCTTCTAATGTTTCTCGCAAAGGACTATTTGAAGAAATCTGAGAATCTCTTTTCTGTAAAGGAAGTTCAAAAGCAGCAGCTTTCTCTTGATTATCTAATCTGCAACTGCTTAACTGCTCAGTGACATCTATGACTATTTGTTCTTTGTCTTCTTGCTTGAAGTTAGCTTTTTTGACCAGCTTTGTTTTTCATGATGCTTTTTTTGTGCATCTGTGGCCTTATACCTGCTGTATTTGGTCTGTTTCCTGGTAGAATGGAGGAAACAAACCCTTGCTCATTATCACTGCTACTATCACTATGAGTGCTAGAAGAACTAGATTCATACTGCTTCTCAAAATGGCCAGGACTGTCAATATCTGAGGCTTTAATGGCCTTACAGTGTAACTGTACTTCTTCTCCAGAATGGCCACTCTGTCCTTCCTGTAGCAGCTGAACATCAGGATGCTTTTCTTCTTCTCGAACCCATACAGGAGATTTAGGAATTTGTGCTTCAAAAAACTTCGATGCTCTGTAACAAAAATTGCTGCAAAAACATTTTCTTTCAGTAATATCATGACTTTGTTGGTTTGGGTAGAAATTTTATATTTCTGTTTTGGTACAATTCCTAGCTCGTTGTGCCATAAGGGATAACCGCAGAGCTTGATAATGGAACGTTCATCCACGACATCACTGTAATGAGTAGGTGTGATAAACTTCCCACACTCCTTTAAGAATTCTTCAGTAGGCCCTGGCTGGTGGCTCAGTGGATAAGGTGCCGGCCTCCAAACCCAAAAGTTGCAGGTTCGATTCCCCAGCCAGGGCACATAATGAGGTTACAAGCCAGGTCTCCAGCCAGGTCCATAGCTGGAGGCAGGTGAAAAAGGCAACCATACATTGATTTCTGTCTCTGTCTCTCTCTACCTCTCTCCCTTCCCCACTCTCTAAAAATAATAAATAAAATATTTTTTAAAAAATAGAATTCTTCAGTAATATTCTCTTTTAAAAGCTGTTCAACAATGTGTAGAGCTTTTCTCTCAAGCTTAATCTTCCGTCTCATAGTCTCTTCTAGTTCTGCTTTCCTTTTAGAAGCATCTTCTTGTTTCAAGGTACTTGCCTGTTTAGTACCTGCAGCCTTTCGGGAAGCGCAGAGGGCCCGGGCCTTTTGGTGGGCTGAGAGCAGCCCAGCAGATTCAGCCATCCAGTTTCTCTTTCTGATAGTTCATTATTGGTGTATAAAAATATCACCAACTTCTGAATTTTAATTTGTATCCTGTTATTTTTGCCTAATTTATTCATTAGATCTAGTAGGGTTTTGTTGGTGGAGTCCTTAGGTTTTTCTATGTATAACATCATGTCATTTGCAAATACCAACAGTTTTATTTCCTCCTTTCCAATTTGGATGCCTTTTATTTGTCTGATTACTGTGGCTAGGGCTTCCAATACTATGTTCAATAAGAGTATTAAAATTAGACATCTTGTCTTGTTCCTGATCTCAAAAGAAAAGCTTTCAGTTTTTCCTTATTGAGTATGATGTTGGCTGTTGGTTTGTCATGTAAGGCCTTTATAATGTTGAGGTACACTCCCTCTAGTCTCACTTTGTGAGTTTCATAAATGGGAGCTGGATTTTATCAAATGCTTTTTCCTGCATCTATTGATATGATCATGTGATTTTTATCTCACATCTTGTTTATGTGTTGTATTACATGTATTCATTCGTAAATGTTGTACCAACCTTGTACCCCTGGAATAAATCCCACTTGATCATAATGTATCTTTTAAATGTACAATTATTGCTGGATCCAGTCTACTAATATTTCGTTGAGGATTTTAGTATTCATATTCATCAGGTAAAGTGTCCTATAATTTTCTTTTTTATGTAGTGTCTATCTGGTTTTGGAGCTAGGACAATGCTGGCCTCATAAAAAGAGCTTGAAAGTTTTCCTACCTCTTGAATTTTTAAAAATCGTTTGAGGAAAAAAAAAAAATTGTTTGAGGATAGGTGTTAGTTCTTTGAATGTTTGGTAAAATTCACCTGTGAACTTTTATTATTTTTTATAATCTGAAAGCAATAAAGTTACTCTCATATGTTAAATTTAGAATGTTTATATTCACAAATGAAAAACTATAATTTTTAAAACATTAATGGAAATACCAAAAATATTTACATTCAGCACCACTTAAAAATGAAAATATGGAAAGTAAAAATAAAGGAAAATGCTAAGAATTTGGACAGAAATTTCATTTCCTTCACGTGTAGCTTCAAACTTCCCCAAGGGAAAGAGTAATTCCCAATAATTTAGACATCCCTTCACCAGTCTTGACACACAGATCAATAAATATTTGCTGAGTGAATAAACTTAAGATTAAATAAGTTGCCTAATTAAAAATTTTTATACTGAAGACATTCTTCCAAGAATCTTAACTACCATTCAAATCCTACTCACTAGAAGTAACCACATGAATAGTTTGGCAAATCTCTCTAAACACGAACATGGATAAAAGAAAGAAAGGGAGAGAGAGAGAAGAGAGAAGAGAGAAATATTGTATTTATACTGTAATTACTTACACTTTAAAAATATAGTGGCTAGCCTATTATAGTTGCATCTAATTCATTCTTTTTTAATAACTGTACAGACTTAACAATTTTCCAGATGCTATCAGCAATCAACACATTGGCTGAAAGAAAATTATAGTACTAATGGTAATGGTTAACATTTAGTGAGCATTGCTCCATACACACACACACACACACACACACACACACACATATATATATATATATCTATAGATAGATACAATCACATTAAAATTGCATAACTTTATAGGTAGGCACTATTACTTATGTGGTCCTCTTATAGATAAAGAAATTGAAATATATTACTTGCCTAAGATTATAATAACTTACCCAATTTAGACAGTAAGTGGCAGGCCGGGATTTGAAGGCAGCAGTCTGTCTTCCGAGTCTGTGTTCTTACTCACTCCACTCTCTGTAATGTTAAAACTATTAGAGGTAAATTCTTACTTAACAATGAATAACTGTTGGTATATACCAGATGTAAACAAAATACAGCACAATGTTTTATTTTGTGTTTTTTAAATATACCAGAACCTTCTATATTTAGTAGTGCTTTCAAAGTAACCATATCAAGAGACTTTATGTTCAGAGTCTGCCATTAGTCAAAAGCATTTGAATTGTAAAATACATGTTAATTTCCTTCACATATATTTCATAAGCTGAACAGGAAAAGCAACCTAAGTACCTTATTCTTACCTCCTTTTGTGGCCCAACGCTGCTTTTTTCAAGTTTTTACTATTTATTCACTAAATTTGTGACTAAATGATTTATGGTTACTAAAAATATATATCTAGTCTCACACACACAAAGAACCTAAACTATATGTTTCAAATAAATGACTCAGACTCTAAACTTAGGTGCAAGAGTTTTTTGAATAATGGCAGAATCTTTGAAATAAATGTTTAGTCTTTCAAGGTACCTGTCCTGAAGAGGATAAAATTCAATAGCCTATTTAAGATCAGTTTGGCGAAAGCTAGTTACCATACTTAAGAGGTTTATTTCATTTACTAACCCAACAACTAGTTCATGTCAACCATCAACATAATAACAACTGATGTCCATGTTGACTATTCTGTTCCCAAGCCAGTGATTTGATAGCTACTGTTCTAAGCACTGTATAAAGATTCAAAATGATGTTGCTAAACCAAATGGAACTTAAGATGTTTTTACATTAGCTAATTTCCTAATTTATTCTTTAACATAAAGTGATTCTGCTCTAGCCCATAGTAACAGCAGGGACAAAAATTGACAGCTTGAGGAGATGCTTTTACCTTTGACTAAATTTTATTAGTTTAAACAAGGGATAATTAAAAACAGTGCATATATACACACATAGTATCACCAAAGAACCAACATCACCACATTTTTGAGTGATGCGAAATAGCTTTAAAAAGTGATACAAGCCCTGGCTGGTGAATAAGGCCCTGGCCTGCAAACCCAAAGGTTGCTAGTTCGATTCCCAGCCAGGGCAACATAACCAGGTTGCAAGCCAGGTCTCCGCCAGGTCCTCAGCTGAAGGCAGATGAAAGGCAACCATACATTGATGTTTCTCTCCCTCTCTTCCTCTGTCCCTTCCCCTCTCTCTTAAAAATAATAAATAAAATATTTTAAAAGGTGATACATTTCAGAAAGGTCAATTGAAGATCAGGTTCCACCGACCTGTTACTAACCATGTAAACCTTTCTTCTTAGAAAAATAATCATCTGTCCTAGTTCTACAGAGTTCCATAGAATAGTAAAATAGCTGTAAGCTTCTTTGTACACATAATCGTAAGTAAATGACGAAGTCTTACAAGACAGCCCTTAATATAAAGTATGAGTGAGCAAGGCCTCTGAGCATGGCTGATATGCAAATTTGTGAAGTGTTTCACATTTTAAAAAGAAAAAAAATCAAATTTCCTGGCAATCAGTTATGCATAATTATCTAACCAAGTATTGAGTTAGCCAAAAAGTCCATTACACACATTTTTCATTTTCAATAACTTTACCCATTTGGATATTTTGAGTATATTGGCTATCTCCCCCCATTGGCTTCTTGCTAGTGGGCAGAAGCCAGGGGTGCTGCTAAACATCTTCTGATGCATGAGACAGCCCCACAGCAAAGAACTATTTGGCCAATATGTTAATAGCAGCAAGAAATTTCACAAACCACTTCTGACATGTTCAATCACAGAACCCTCTCCATACATTGCACAAATCTTTCTGTTTCAGCTGCATTTTTGCCTTTCCTGAAATGATAAAGCATGAAACACTGAAAATGTTACATATTTTCTTTCATCAATATTAAAATGATTGCACAAAAATTAATTTGATATTTTTAAATGCACACTGATATGATAGCTGTCATAATATAATCTAACACAACTGTTTCTAATTAAGTTAAAGACAAGTAAGCACTACTAGAACCATCGCAGGAAAAAACAATGTAACAGACTTTTTGGCCAACCAATATTACCCCATAAAAACTTTTTGCTATTACTCAACTTAATAACTAGAGAGGCCGCTGGGAGTTATGCAGCAGATTTTCTCATAATAAAATAATTCTAAAAGCACTGTTCTTTTTGATTGTCTATATTTAATCTAATAGCTCATTTCCTTTTCCCTCCACATCTGCACACATACAATCTCAATAAAGTGTTTATTAATTGATTAATGCTTTTGTTTTGGCAATGTGAAAGACCTCTTATCAGCTCCTATCTTTTCCCAACCACTCACCATCAAAATAATGATGCTTGGATTATGGTCAGAGCAGAGGAAAGAATCAAGTATAGAAGAACCATGGACATAGACAACAGATGAACTTTGGGGTGGAGTGGGTGGGTGAGGAAGGGGAGAGAGGGGAGGGGAAATGGGATGGATGTAATACAACAATAAAATAAAACTAAAAAATAATAAGTTAAAATTTTTTTAAAAATCAAGTCTATAATGACCTCACATGGCAAAGGACTATAACTACTGATTTAATGATGAAATCATCATGGGCTTAAACAACTTCATCAAATTTTTATTTTCAGATTGCTTTTTAAAATAGGTATTAAATACTGCCTGGAGTTAAGGAAGAAAAGAATGATAAATGACCTCAAACATAAAGAAAAAGAGGAGGAAAAAACAGTCATTTATTCACTGAGATAACAGGAACCCCAAGCTAGAGTCAAAATAATTGGGTTCTTGATCCAGCTTTAATTTTGTGGCCTCTTGAAAAATACCTTCCCCTCCAACCTCTGTAAAATGGTGGTAATTGTTTCTACCACAGAGTTTTAAAGCTAAAAGATGGTTATGTGAATGTCATACCTTGTATTTATTCTTTTGACCTTTTATGGTATTTATAATTCTATAACTAAAACATTTTAAAGCTCATCATAAAACTAAACCAAAAATTGAAGTATTTTCACCTAGTTTGGCTTACAATTGTCACCTGTTACTTTTGGTGCAATGGACATTGATTGGTATAGTACCTGAATATACTAGGCATGGAATTAAAAATAAATTGATTTAACATAGCCATATTGCTAATGAACTTCTTTGAGGATAGCCTTTTTTTTTTTTCTATTACAGTTTACATTAAGTATTTTGTATTAGTTACAGGTGGAGGATAGTCCTGATTCTTAAAATACTTCACATTTATTGAAATCTGACAAAACAGAACTGGGTGCTAATTTCTTATGAAGTCCCTGACCCAAGTCCAAATCCTCATTGATAGAAAATATTCTGAGAACATCAATATCATATTAAGAATTAGAGGAGAACCAAGATGGCAAAGTGGAGCTACACCAATCTCCTCCCAACACCAAACTGGAATTAAACTTAATTGGGGAGAAATCATCCAGAATAACCAACAGAACACCAACTGGAGAGAAGTCTTATTACCAGGGACAGAACAGAAGAGTCGATTCATCACAACAAGACTGGTAGGAAGTGCGGATACTCAAAAGGGCTGGTGGGGCTCCCACGGGCAGCAGCTGAAGGGGTTTCCACCTGAGAAGGGTGGGATCTAAACCCCCAATTGGACTTCCCAGCCTACAACACAGCTGAGAGTAAAGCAGCACCCAGCTGTGAAAAGCGAAAAGCAAAAAGCCAGCCAGGTTTAGCCAGCTTGACAGAGAGACTAAATTTTTAAAGGGACCATGCACAAAAATACAGACCTGTGAACCCATAGGTTGCTGGTTCGATTCCCAGCCAGGGCAACATAATCAGGTTGCAAGCCAGGTCTCCAGCCAGGTCCATAGCTGGAGGCAGGTGAAAGGCAATGATACATTGAAAAAAAAAAAAAAAAAAAAGAATACTTCTCCACCAAACCAGCATTGCAAGAGATGCTAAATGGTCTGCTTTAAGAAGATGAAGAAACAGACAGAAATACAGATACAAAGGGAAAAACAGATATTGAATAACTACCTATTGACAATAACCTTAAAGGTAAATGGATTAAATGCACCAAAGACATAGGTGCATAGGGTAGCTGAATGGATAAGAACCAACTTTAACTTATGAATGCTTTAAAATGATCTTGTTATAAATTTTACTAAATAAGGTATAATTTTGTATATTACTTGTATCTGTATTACTGCAGGTTAAGTTTTCTTAGATTGCAATTATTTCACAATATGGGGAAATCATGTTATTTGCAATAACTCAGAAAAATTTAATACAGTTAAGGAAGAAGAAAAAAGTAAGAAAATGTGGATGTGTATTACATAGAAGGCATGCTTTCTTATTCATTGTTACAAAATATGTGCTTATTTGTGGGTGCGTAATATATACATTTTGTTAGCAATTTATGTTTTAAATAGCAACCAAATGGTCATTGGTGTGTTGTGAAATCTGTCAGTCTTTAGGTTAGAAAAGACGCTGAGAATTAAGACCAATTTGGATGGAAGTTGAAAACTACTAAATTATATAATGTGTGTACATAGACAGTATATATTTTCATATTAGCATGTAAATTAGATGAGATTCCTTTGAAATAGGTTGTGGAAATATACATTTCTAGTTATGAAGGCCCCCAAACTGAGGATGCTTGAGAAAAGAAATTAATAATATAGTAAACTTTATTATTGAAATGTGAACATATCTAATCTCTACCTCAACAGACTCTTAAATAGTTCAGGGGTTAGTTTAGGACCACATAGGAAGTCAACCACAAGTTCAAATAATAGCTAGAATACTATTCTACAAAATTATTTAAATCCTAGGGGTTTTCATTTTTTACCTCAACTTAGTAGACATAATAATTTCTACTCTGGGGACCAGGTGAGCACTGCAAGTGTCATTATTTCTGAAGGCTTCAACTTGTAAAACACATGTAGAGGAAAAACAGAGGGTATTGAAAGAAGACCTGTGCACAGCCAAAAAAAAAAAAAATCAATCTACTATTTAAGATGGAAAGCTCCAAAAAGATTAAGTTGTAGTTCCAGTAGCTTAAAATAAAGTTGAGTTATATTATTGGATGGGGGAGGATCTGACTCAAACACCAAATTCACTTTTTACTATGGGTTTGGCACTGTCTCTAGCACAATTTTCACAAAAGTGAGTTCTGTAATACACCATTTCTGTGATATATTTCACAGAAATTGCATTCCAGAGCAATTAAAGAAGAAAAAACTTAGTTTGCTACATCTAAAACACCATCATTTAACATGTAATTGTATAAGCTATTGGCATATTTAAAATTTTTCTGTATTAACTCTTCAAAATCCAATATGTACTTTAAATATGTGTAAAAGTATGGATGGGCGTAAATGTATGTTTGCATGTGTTTGGTAATATTGCAATTCACATTAAATAAAACAGATCCTGGTTGGTGGCACAGTGGATAAGGTGCTGGCCTGTGAACCCAAAGGTCACTGGTTCGCTTCCCCAGCCAGGGCACATAACCAGGTTGCAAGCCAATTTTCCAGCCAGATTTGTGGCTGGAGGCAGGTGAAGGCAACCATACATGATGTCTCTCTCCCTCCCTGCCTCTCTCCTTACCCCTCTCTCTAAAAATAAATAAAATCTTTAAAAATAAATAAATAAAAATTTAAAAACCAAAAAGAATTATCACTTATTAAACATACAATAATAGTGCTGCTGTCAACAATCTAAAAAAGTTGGGAAAAAAGGAAGTAAAACTAAATCAAATTCAAGTTATATACCTATCCCTCATTTAATGTCTGTATCTCATTCCTAAAACCACTGTCACAAAGTAGAAGGCTTTAAATGACAATCTTTTCCATTAATTTTAATAGGGTTCATTACATATATATCTTTTAAATTTTTTTCTTTTTTTAAAAAAATACTTTATTTCCAGAGAGAGGGGAAGGGAGAGAGGCAGAGAGGGAGAGACATCAATGTATGGTTGCCTTTCACCTGCCTCCAGCCACAGAGCTGACTGGAGACCTGGCTTGCAACCTGGTTATGTGCCCTGGCTGGGAATCGAACCAGTGACCTTTGGGTTCGCAGGCCGGCACCTATCTACTGCACCGGCAACCAGGGGTACATTATATTATATCCCAAGATGTCCCCAAACAGTATCAACTGACTACAAACAAGTTTATAGGCAATAAATGATATGGATGGTCCATAAAATACACTGTATAAGCTTACTGTACTTGCTGAAGAGGAAAACTTGATTGGGTGGTGGTCTGATGGAGAAGAATAAAGAAATCATTCTTTGGAAGGTAAATTCTGCTTTCTATGCCATTTCCTACCATTAGTTTTCCAGATATTTGGATATTAATAGTTATCATGCATTCAAACCGCACTTAAAATTAATTTATAACACAAACACCTTTAGGGAACTTCAAAACCCATATAAATGGCATCTGTACATAACAGACTATAGTCCCAGAAAATGCAACATCATTATTCCTAAATAGTCTAATGCACAACTCAAATATGTTTAAAATGATAATCCCTGTAAAGAAACTCAAATAATTGAATCTACTTACCTAAGATGGTAATGTTTATAGCTTTTTTATTGCATACTTGTTTAGTGTATTTTGGAGTAATAAGTCTTTATACCCAAGGAGAAAAAATATAATTGTCTGAAAAGTGATAAAACTTTTCAAAAACTATTATGGCAAAAAGTTATTAACTAAACAGTTTTTATGGGGTCAAGTCTGTATTTAAACATTTAGGACATTACTAATCCCTATACTAATACATTTTGTAATGAAAAACATTTCAAGGCAGTATACAGAATAAGAAAAAAATTAATTTATCAAAATAGCCTCCATATTCCAGTATTTATCTAACTTAAGATGAGAAAAAAATTTTTACAGAAGCTTTCTGTAGACTTGAACTTTATTAATATGTACATAGGAATTTTTTCTCCTTAGTATGTTCCTGTTTTTCTTCAGTCTACATTGGTTTTAAAGCTCACATGGAGTATAGTCACTTGAAATGAATCTGTTATATGAAAAAAAATACTTTATTAGGATAGCTTCCAAAACCCTCCATTATATTGCTAAACCTCTGTGTAGTTGAAATTATCCAACTTCAAGACTTAGTATATATAAAGCCAAAGTAATGAAAACAGTATGGTATTGACAAAATAGACAAATAGATCAGTAAACAGAATAGAGCCTACAAATAAGACCAATATAGTCAACTGATGTTCAACAAAGGGGCAGATTAGTATAATGAAGCAAAGATATCTTTTCAACAAATGGTGCTGGAACAAATGGACATTCACACACGAAACAATGAATCTAAAGCCCTGGCTGGTGGCACAGTGGATAAGGCACCAGCCTATGAACTCAAAGGTCTCTGGTTCGATTCCCAGCCAGAGCACATAACCAGGTTGCAAGCCAGGTCTCCAGCCAGGTCCATAGCTGGAGGCAGGTGAAAGGCAACCATATTATTAATGTCTCTCTCCCTCTCTCCCTTCCCTTCTCTCTAAAAATAGTAGTATCTTTTAAAGACATTTAAAAATAGTAATTAAAAAATAATAAGTCTAGACACAAACCATACATCCTTCACAAAAAATTAATTAAAAATGGACTACAGGCCTAAACATAAAACACCTAATTATTAAACTTCTAGAAAATAACTTGAGAAAACCTAGATGACCTTGGATATGCCTTTTTAAATACAACACAAGGCACAATCTATAAAAGAAACTGAAAAGCTGGACTTCACTCAAATTAAAAATTTATGCTCTGCAAAAAACAATGTCAACAGAATGAGATAAAACACAGACTGGGATAAAACATTTGCAAAAGGCCCAAGTGATAAGAGGGCTGTTATCAAAAATAGTCAAAAGACTTTTTTAAAACTCAGTAAGAAAACGAACCTGATTAAAAAATGATTATGGTAGACACCTCACCAAAGATATAAGCATATGAAGGTGTTCATTATATGTCATTACAGAATTGCAAATTAAAATGAGTTACAACCACATATCTATTAAGAATGGAACAAATCCAAACCACCGACAACAAATGTTGGCAAGGATGCAGAAGAACAGGCTCTCTCATTTATTGCTGGTGGAAGGCAAAATGGTACAACCATTTTGGGAGACAAGTTTCTAAGAAACCTAAACATACTCTTAACATGTGATCCAGCAATTGCACTTCTTGGTATTTACCCAAATGAACTGAAAACTTTTGTGCACACAAAATTTGCACACAGACATACATAGCACCTTTATTCATAAATGCCAGAACTTGGAAGCAATCAACTTGTCTTTCAATAACTGAATGTATAAGCTGTGAGACAATGGGCTATTATTCAGCACTAAAAAGAAATGAGCTATCAAGCCAAGACAGGGGGAAGCCAAACACAAATTCCTAAGTGAAAAAAGCCAATCTACAGACTAAATGATTCCAACTATATGACACTCTGGAAAAGGCCACTATAGAGACAATGAGATTAGTGGTTGCCAGAGGCTGGGGTGGGGGGATGAACAAAGCATAATGCACAGAGGAATTTTTTTACGGTAGTGAAACTATTTTGTACAGTAAATACATGTCATTATTCATCAAAACCCATAGAATGTACAACAGAGTAAACCCTAATGTAAATCATGGACTTTGGTTCAGTGAAGGCAACAAACGCACCACTCTGGTGGGGAGGGGGATGTTGATAGTTATCACGATTTGTAAATATCTTAAACAACTAATCAAGCAGTTTTCTGGCAGTAAGAAAATCAACATTTCTATGTAAAAAATTTTGATACTCCTTGTTCTAAAAAACGTAACAGGCTATATTTCTAGAGTATCTTGGGATACAGTGCTCTAACTTTTAGTGCTCTAAGATTTAGGCATAACTGAGAAATTCTGAATGAGGAAAAAAGTCTAATGCAAGCCATTTCTTAGGAGAGCAAACTATAAAAAGTAGTACAAATACTCGGATGGAAGGTGATCTGATATGGGAAATAGAATCCAAGAGGTAATGCAAACCTCTAAGCTCAATACTCTTGTGCCTAACAGTACAGCTTTTGAGTCATGACAATCAATTTAAACTTACTTTTAATTCTAGATTTAAAGTCCTTAAATATTTTTAAAAGTTATCAAAAATTTCTAAATTGTCTTCATTTAAAATAGAATCAATGTAACTTATATAAACCATTGTCACCTTTTTATATTCATGTATTTTCTTCAAAGTAGAATAAATTTTCATGTAAAAAGATAATCATTTCAGGGGGAATGGGTGGGTGAGGAGGGGGACAGAGGGGAGCAAAAAGGGGATGGATGTAATACAACAACAATAAAATTTAAAAAAAAAAAAAGATAACCATTTCAATGAGTGTAGCTCCAATACAAGTCATGAGATTTATACTTTATTTATTTTTAAAGATTTTATGTTTAGAGAAAGGGCAAGGAAAGGAGAGAGAAACATCCATCGGTTGCCTCTGATTTGCACCCCAACTGGGGATGGACCTGCAACCCAGACATGTGCCCTGACCAGGAATCAAACCAGTGACCTTTTACTTGAGGAATGACACTCAAACAATTGAGCCACACTGGTCAGGCTATACTTATTTATTAAGCAAATGTTTAATTTAGTAAACAAATTGATATATATAAACACACAATATGAGACAGTTTACTCACAATGATTACAGAGTTGAAATGCAGTTTTTCTTTCAAAGATCAATACATCTACATTGTTTCACTCACTAAATTATCTCAAGAAACAAAAGATAACATTTTAAAATGGAATATGGTAAGTTTCAAAGTAAAAGTGGCTCTTCCCTTCATTTCAAAACCAGTTTTTCTAAAACTTGTAGAAAAAGTAAATACAAAGAAAAAAAACACTCATCTTTAAACAAACTTGAAAAAAATCTTCAATGAATCCATGCAGTCTTAAAAATTAAAACTATTTTACCCCTTTTCTTATTATTTCCTAATATATATACAAAAACAATGCTTTCAAGTTATATAACATAAAGCAAAATCATTTTTATCAGTAATTTGTCCTCAAGGAGGGGAAAAGAAACCCAAGGTAAAACCCTACAGAGAAGCAAAGCCGACTATGAAGTGAGCAATATCACAATGTTCTCAAAGTAGAAATAGGTGACTTTAAAATAGCTGGTTGCCTAATTAATTCAGACAGCAGGGAAACCAGGATGAGGCAGAGAATAACAGGTGGGACTGAAAGGGCTAAACTGCTAAAAAGATAATCTACCCAAGTCTTCGGTTTTCCTTTGACTTCTTAACAAAGTATAAAGGTCACGCAAGATTATACATCACCAGTGCAGAGTCAATAAAGAATAACATGGAAAAACTTATTCCTCCCTACATTCCACTAATTTTGTAGCTATAAAATGAGAAGAAATGCAGGGGAAACTATACTTCCACCTCCAATGATTTCAAGACAATCATAGTTTAAACCCATCTTTAAACTGTAACAGTAATATTTCTTCGTAAAAGAATGGTCTGAAAAGTAAGAAAATAGGTAGCTATTTTAAGCACTATATACATTAAATCATTTACTCATCTAACAGTGTTCCATTATCTTTTAAGTATAGAAACATTTCCTCTTTAATCATCCAAAAACCCCATGCAAAATGAAGTCTCACCCATAGCACAGATGTATCCAACCCAAACTTGGAACAAAGACTAAATTGTTCCTCTAGTAAGGTATTATAGATACACTAATAAATATCAATGAACCTATTAAATACTAAACAATGTATTTTCTTCCACATAAATTGAGGTGAAATGGGAGGCACTGTATCAACAGTACTTAAAACTTCTTAATTTTTTCCCTAGAGATTCCTTAAATTCCACTTTCACCTGTTTAAACTAATTTACACAGGACACATTACCATTTTCCATGTAACAATTCAAGTTTCCAGTTAGGAAATCAAGTTAAGATACTGGTCAACAGTGAGATGAGAAGCACCAAGAAAAAAGCCAACCTGCTGAGGATAACAGAGGGGAAGGACAGAAGAAGCATGGGCCCTTTATGCTATATTGTACATAGTGTAGCCACCATGATGATTCTGGAACCATCTACCTCCAGACTTACCATGAGTGATAATTAAGTGTTCTTTCTTTACTTGTTGCAATATTTAATTACTCACTTGGTCATTCACAAAAATTCTCAGTGGTAATTGATGGCTGTTGCTATAATAGTATATTGCCTGTAATTTTTATTTTTAAATTTTTATTGTTATTAGATTACAGTTGTCCCATTTTCCCCCTTTGCCCTCCTCCACCCAGCCCACCTCATGCTCCCCGTCAATCCCCGCACCACTGTCCATGTCCGTGGGTTCCTTCCCCTTCTTTCCACTGTCCCTGCTCCCCTCGCCCCTCTCCTCTGGTTGCTCTCAGTCTGTTCCATGTTTCCATGCCTCTGGTTCTGTTTTGCTCATTAGTTTATTTCATTCATTAGAACCCTCTTAAACAAAAGAGGAGGAGAGGATGGGAGAGGAGGGAACTGGTCATAAAATTTTATACAGGATTCATGAAAAAAAAAACACGTTTTTTTCTTGGAAGCTACAATGATACACAAGGCTGAAGTATCTGGAATGATTATGTTGCCTGCAGTCTTCAGCAAGATCACAAAGTGCTCAAAAATTCTTTGACCTGAAAGGAGGAAAAATATATTAATATAATTATTTGACTAATGTAATTATAAGTTATTAAATTTACCTAAGATTAATATAGTTTTATAACAGCCATACTCTAATTTTATAATCACTAATTTTATCTCTTTATAATATCACAAACCACTAACATGAGCAGTTTTAGTGCTGATAATATTAATAATGGTTTAAACAACTCTGAAGGTTCAGACACATTAACATTTATAATTTTTCTTCTCCATTTTTTGCAATACCCTTCCTTTCCCCTAGTTAATTTTCTGCAATTTTTCTGAAGCATAAATTTAAATGTTGTATATGCTCTATAATGTCAATGTATGAGGAAAGGTCATATAAACAGTTATAATCAATCCAACTAAACAACATCACAGCAACAAGATTCTTTTCTCTACGTATTTTAGACTACACAGTAATTCTCCTGAATACACGATTACTGCCATGTCCAAATACCTAAGAAAGGAAGCCAACTGCTGACCTTATTAATGAAACTAAAGCTAGATAACACAAAAATAATGATTCTTGGTCAAAAACAAAAGTTAAGATAAAATTTTAAAAAGTGGTTTTATAGCTTCATTCAGTTAAAATGATGGTTGGCTATGAGTACTACAAAGGCCGATTTAATTTATTTTAATAGTATCATTTAAGGGAATTCTATCCTATACTTTTAACATCATTTATAGTAAAAAAGAGGTCACTCGAATTGTTCAGATATATCCCTTAAGAATGCAAAGTACCTACTACAGTAAATAAGAAGACATTTTACAATAGGGAAAAAAAATCAAATTTATCTCAAAACTAAACAAACAAAAAAAGTGTGGCTTCTTTAACTTAGATAACTAATTAATTAATATGAATATAGGGATATTTGTTATATAATTCCCACTACTACTCACTCTCAAGCAGTCATCAATAGGTTCTCTCCCAGTCCCTTTATCAATACAGTCACCACTCACCTAATAGGATATCACAAGTATCTGGGGGATAGGTTAACTCTGATTAAGATAATGACTCAAAGATTAGACCATTACAATTCATTATTGACAAGGTCCCAAATAAATTTCAAAACTAAAAATCCTTCAGTCTCAAGACTTCAGCTAATAAAAATGGATGACATCCATAACCTACAACTTCAAATACTCTCCATACTGAATTTAGTTGAAAAAAAAATAAACAATTAGTTTATTTTTTAAATAGCTAAAAGACTGGTGGTATAGGGAAAGAAGCGGGGAAAGCAGGGAAGCAAAAACTTCTGTGATAGTCCTATATCACAGATAAAGGAACCAGAGAATTAAGAAGTTCCTTATTTTTTTAAAAAATATTTTAATTATTTTTCAGAGAGAAGAGACGGGAGAGAGGCAGAGAGGGAGAGAAACATCAACGTACGGTTGCCTTTCACCTGCCTCCAGCTACAGACCTGACTGGAGACCTGGTTTGCAACCTGGTTACGTGCCCTGGCTGGGAATTGAACCGGCAACCTTTGGGTTTGCAGGCTGGCGCCTTATCCACTGTGCCACTAGCGAAAGCGAGGAAGTTCCTTATTTTAGTTATGACCACAGAGCAGAGCTAGAATTTCAAGTTAGGATTCAATTCTAGACAGTCTAAATTCCTGTAAACTTCTTAACTGTCCCTATGTAATCTTTTCTGTTAGAAAACTGTTTCCTCAAAAGTTACAACACTTTTTTAGACAAAATAAATGTTAGTTTATATTCTTTATATAAATCTACCTTTTCGATCAAACTGTCATGTTTGTCTTTAAAGTCTTCATTAGCATCCAGTGTTAAGATAGGCACTTCTTGTAGATAACCAAAGTTGGTTCTATTTAAAGAGAGATGAAAAAAGTAATTAGAAAAAGCAATAAATATGAGACAGTAAAAACTCACTATTATACCACTGCAATATCAAAACATCAATCACTATTATTCTTAAGTACTTCATCTGGCAGCCCCTTCATTCTTACCTAGACTTACTTACATATCTAAAAATCTCACGTATAAAATATATAAAGCTAGGCATTGTGACATGTAATATTCCTCAAAAGCCAAAAAACATGCCATAACGTAGAAGGATCTTTGCATTTTAAAGTTGAGAAAACTAAAGTTCAAGGTCACTATGAAACTCAGAGATGTTCCAAGGTCACACATGAGTAAGACTGGATTTAAACCCAAAACTGACTAGTGACAGAGTCCATAATCTGAACCACTATGCATACTACCACCCAAGTCTTGATGTATGAAACAAATTTGGAATACTGTATTTTAAAATAATTTCTGAGAATACCTAAATAATATACATAGATATATTTCCTACTTTATCACTTAAGATGAAATTCCATATATTATGCTGTCAACACTGGGAGAGAATAGTTATAAAATCTTTAAGAAAATGTATCTCACTGAAATAAACAATCAAAATCCACACCTAATTCTGAGAGCCTACAGTACTAATAAATAAGTTGACTTAAAATTAAAAATTCTACATATTGTACATTTTTAATTAAAATTTGATGACAGTATTAAAAACAAGTAATCAATAAGAAGTCTTACTTCAGTGTTCTATGCAGGAGCCAGCTTTCATGCTTATAGTGAAGCTTCTCTAAATATTCAAGAGGAATGCCTTGCTCTTCATTTCTTCCCCGTAAATATATTCTACTCAAGCATTTCTAGAAGAAAGCAAGAAGATGGGGGACAATGATTCTTGTTTGATGTCATTAAAATTTTCTTCTCTAGAAATAAGCCAGTCAGTGAAGGACAAATATCATATGATCTCACCCATTACGGGACAATAATGAGCAAAACTAACAACAAGCAAAACAGAACCAAGTATATGAATACAAGGAATAGGCCTTCAGTGGTCTGGGGGAACGGGGTTGGGGGGAGCGGGGAGGCAGAGGCAAAGAAGGGGAGCAGCTTAGACAAGAACCTAGTATAAAGGAACCATGGACATGGACAACAGGTGGGATTGACTTTGGGGGGAATGGGTGGGTGGGGGGGGACAGAGGGGAGCAAAAAGGGGATGGATGTAATACAACAATAAAAAAAAAGAAAAAAAGAAAAAAAAATTTCTTCTCTAAGTGTCTATATAGTTATGTAAGCCAAAATCTCTATTCCTTCTAGAAAGTTGAAATAGTTCCTTTTCCTCTCCTGGTACTTTTCACACCACTTGCTGGCTCTAAACAATGCAGTACTTTCCAAAATAAGTCTATTAAATTTCTGGCATCCATATTAGAAATATACTGTCTAAAAAAGGTTTGGTGAAAACATAAAAGTTCAGCATAAAACAGAGTTTCTACTTTAAATTCTGTGTTCAAATAATTAAATGAACCTCTAATCAAAATATATCAAAAAAACTAATGAAATAAAAGTTTCTTATTAGACTTTAAGATACTATGAATGTTTCTAACAATAAAATTATTCTTTTCTGTTCTTCTAAATGACATTTGCAGTTATCATTTTTGTAATTTAAAAATTCTTTTCTAAAATAAAATCAAACTTCAGAATTATTACTAAGTTCTGGTTTATTTGATATTAGAGAACAAAATTATCACTTGAAGTGATACAGTTTCTGAAGTGAAACAGAAACAGTTTCTTCGAAAATTCAGCTTCAATATATTACAGCATTCTTTCAAGGTAGATGTCATACATTTACATTCATCAGAACCTACTTGTCAGAGAATAGAAATTTTTTAAAATATGTAAGAAAAAGAAAAATTGGAATGCAACTGCAAAAACCACAAATTTCTTAATAAATGTGAGCTCTCTTTTAGTTTTATGAAAGCCATCCGCTTGGTCTTCATGAATTCATTACATAATTGTATATCTAAACAATTGCTATGTTACAACATATCATGAAAAGGTACATTTTCAAGTAAGCTCCCTTTACTGAAAATGGCAAGGGTCCACTAAGTCTTTTCTCAACTGTAGCTGATACTCCCTACCCCTCCCAAGCCACAACCATGAGAGATTGCCTCCACCAACTTTGCCATTCATTCAACGAATACCCAAGCCTTATTCTAGGCAGTAGAAATTCAACAGAATTAAAATAGCCAAAGTTGCCCTGGCTGATAGTACAGTGGATAAGGCGCCAGCCTGCGAACCCAAAGGTCGCAGGTTTGATTCCCCCGCCAGGGCACGTAACAAGGTTGCAAAACAGGTCTCCAGTCAGGTCTGTGGCTGGAGGCAGGTGGAAAGCAACCATACACTGATGTCTCTCTCCCTCTCTGCCTCTCTCTCTTCCCCTCTTTCTAAAAAAATAATTAAATTCAAAAAATAAATAAATTTATAAAATAGCCAAAGTCCCACCTCATGAAGACTACATTCCAGACACTTGAGCCAAGTTTCTTAATCTAGATGTGATCTATATGTCTCTTACTAACTCTGCAAAAGTTAAAAAATAATAAAGAATGGAAATGAGGAAGAACAAAGAAGGACCTAACAGAACAATTTGCCAAACCTGGGCTTCCAGTTTGTTGGGAAAATCGAATGCTTCTATTTACACAGTTCTGAGTTGTTAATCTGAAGTAGGAAGCTGGAGGGTAGGGAGTGAAGTTCAACCAAACTGCCTTCATTGCATAACACTCAAAAGATTTCTAAATGTTACTTTAAAGTTTCAAAGAGACAAATATTTGTCTCACCTCTGGAGTGGCTCGAAGATAAATGATTCCATCCAGTTCAAGGCTTTGGCCAAACTGTTTATTCATCCAGTCATGCCAGTCTTGATAAATTGTCCACTCTGTTTCATTCATACAATCAGATTCATACAAATTAGATGCAAATATGTACCTGAAAGAGAGTCTACATCAACATGCAAATCCTTTCGCAAAAGCACAGAGAAATAGAGAAGAGAAAATAGATCTACCAAATGGACATGGAACCATCTACGAAAACCTGTGTTAGATAATGTTCCAGACAGCTGGAAAAATGACAGAGTATCTCCAACTTATAGGAAATTACATTCTTAGTCAGTGGTTCTCAAAAAAATGGTGTCAGGACCACCAGTAGAACCCAAGACCCTTCCAAGGGTTTTGTGAGAGGCCAGATTACTTTATATACTATACTTCAACTAAAAATAAAATACAATCAACAAATTGAATACAGAGCATTCATGAAAACTCAGTCATCTTCTATTAAATCAGATGTTAAAGAGATTCATGAAAATGTGAAATGCTGTTCATCTCACTAATTCTTTGTTTTGAAAAATAAATTTTCACTAGTGTGCTATTTATGCTTACATGTGATAGGTTTAATATTGTTAATTTTAAATAATTTTTTTCTATTTTTCAATCTTAATTTATAATAAAATAAATATAAATAAGATACAAAGTTCTTTAGGCTCCTCAACAATTATTAAGAATGAAAAGGGGTCCTGAGAACAAAAATTTGAGAACCTCTGTTTTGAGCAACACTAGGGGTTAAAAACACCAGAGATTTTTAAATCTCTTTGCTCCAGATGAGTCTAGAGTATAGATTCAGATTTAAGCAGTGCAGGTGAGAATTTTGAGAGTTTGGGGGAAAAAATTCTCCACAAATTTAAATGAGATGGCCACCATAGTCCCTACAGTTCCCATGGAATCTAGAAATTATAAATGCTAGAACTTTCCTAACACTATCAGTGCCAAATTGCTAAAAGGATTAAATGTCATTTTCCATCTTCAATCTCCAACTCAGCCTCTCATTATTTGACTCCCAGAAAACAGGGGGGGAAAAACTTTAGTTCTAAGCCAAGGTTTCAAACTAATTACGTACAAGTCATTTATATATACCTGTCACTGTATACGGATCGTTCAAAAAACAAAACAGGCTTCTCTGCATCTTTGAGCTTGCCGTTGAGAGAGGCAAGCTGAGCTCGTATCCGGCTGAGGCAGGCATACGACTGGAAGGTGAAAGACCATCGCTCAGGTTTCTCGTACATCATCTGAAGAACATTCCCACCATTTTCCTGAGATGTTGTCAATTCCTATTTTGAATTTGAAAAAAGAAGCAAAAAGCAAAGTTAACAACCAACAGGCTTATTTTAATTTTTTAAAAGCTCAAAAAAGAGAAGTTGAATAAGTGCATTTTGATTCAAATCAAAATAAGTAAGTCCTCTTCTTCCTTCTCTTTTCCACTGTATTGTTCAGGTTATCTGATAATTGGGAAGAATTTGAAAAGCTAGCTTCACCGACAATTCCTCAGGTCTTTTTCAAAAGAAGTAACAGACTATGGCAGAAATTATTTGGCCCAAATGGGACTCATTAAAAATATAAATTGGTTGTCAACATCTAAAAGCTAAAGAATTTCATATAATGTATCTGGATATGTATCTTCTTTTTGAAAATAGAAAAACCAAGCAATACTGTGCCTCTCTCTCACATCAAGGTTTCTCTCCCTTCCTCTCTCTATAAAAGCACTGAAAAAATGACCTCAGGTGAGGATAAAAAACTTCAAGTTTACCACAAAACCTCATGTCCTCCTATGTGGGTCTTAGGAAATTCTTTTCCTCGCCTTACCACTAGAACTTGATTTCCATCCATAACAGAGGTAGCTATGAGAATTCAGCTTTTACTATTTAGTCAAATTTTATTATTTGCACATTATAAATCAATGTTTTCCATTAAATTTTTTTGTTTTGGAAAGTAGTCATTTTTCATAAAAATGTTAATTTATTATTAACATCCAATAGATTATTGTGGTTTTAAATGAATTGTAAAATTTTAAGGTTTCAAGTTCAATATAGTAAATATTGATAGCTCTAGCACAGAAGCATAGAGGACCACTTTGTGTGGTATGGGAAACTGCCGCACCCCCCTCAAGCCAGGCCCGGAAAGGTCTATAAGCCTTGACCGAAAACGGGAAGCAGGTGGCAGGCATGACCTGAAGCCTTCAAAGAGGTTTCTGTGGGAAAAATCAGGCCTAGAATTAAAATGTAAATGTTGAAGCTGCTCTGCTTTGTGTATGTTCTGATCCTAATGAATGAATGTTTGAGGTAAGGCCAGAATGAACTCTGAACTAGGTTTTATCAATGCTCTGGTGCCAGCGAGTCTGACCATCCTTCACCAGATACTGCTGCGTTTTATAGCTTATCCTCCCTAACCATTGAATGTTTTATGGCAAACTCCTGCACCCTTCTTTGTATGTATTCACCCCAATAAAAGCTATGTTGGGAAAGAGGAAAGGGGAAAAGTGGCCACCCCTTCCCTCCCCAGGAACTTCATCAATCCATGATTGGGAAGCTATGTGGAACAGAGATTCCCCACGTAAAAGCTTTTTGGTTCCTCAATAATCATAGAAAATGCATCTAAGTTGTTTCATTAAGCTTTTAAATGATGGTGCCTCAGCCCTGGCTGGTAGCACAGTGGATAAGGTGTCAGCCTGCGAACCCAAAGGTCGCAGGTTCGATTCCCCAGCCAGGGCACATAACCAGGTAGCAAACCGGGTCTCCAGTCAGGTCTGTGGCTGGAGGCAGGTGAAAAGCAACCATACATTGATGTCTCTCTCCTTCTCTGCCTCTCTCCCTTCCCCTTTCTAAAAATTATGAAATAAAATCTTTTAAAAAATAAATAAATAGAATAAATGATGGTGCCTGTCTTAAAACAAGAATTCATAAAATTTACCTATTCAATAAGTAGTTTCCCTCCTCCTAAAAACTTCACATATACAGTATCTGTTTCAAATATCTTTATTACCTAAATATGTTACATATTCTAATAACCTAAATGATTTACTTCAGGTTAACCAAAAAGTTCATTTAGTTTTTTCCATAAAATAAAAAACACACTTTCCATTTTCACCAATAACTTGATTGATTTGGATATTTTGAGCATGTCAGCTATCTCCCACATAGTATAACACTGATTGTTCTAAATTAATATCTTGATTTGATCATTATCAACTTCAGCTCATCTACCTGACCCTGGAGCATCATCCAGTGAGAAATCTCCAACACAAAACTTTGCAAATCACTTCTGACGCATTTGATCAGTTGCAGTACCGTCCCCAAACACTGCACAAATCCTTTTTGTTTCAGTCGCATTTTCACCTTTCTTGAATAAATCATAATATGCCAAAAATGTTGCATTTCCTTCCATCTCCAAAATTAAAATTGCACAAAAGTTCATCAATTTTGATGTTTTTTTCCATGCATGTTGGTATGACAGCTGCCACAATACAAGCTAACAGAATCTTTTTGAACGAAGTTAAAGACAAGTGCTACTAAAGCCATCCTACAGAAAAAAAAAAATTAACTTTTTGGCCAACCCAGTATTATAAAAGTGGAACTTAATATACTCAGTGAATTTTTAAAAATATGTATTTGTATTAAGGTTATTTCAAACTACAGTGTTCTCTGGAAAAAATAAAATTGAGCCAACTTCTTGATAAGAGATTTAAATAGTTAATTATATTAATCATATTCCCTGTGAATGAGAAAAAAAGGCAAATGTGGATTAGGAACAATTAACTGGAATGAACAAGAGGCTGACATGACCAGCTATAATTAGAAAAGAGGTGAACCAAGATTTTGAAGAATATGTATATACAGACTTGCTCCAATTCCATAAGTACTAGAATGAGGTCAACTAAAGGTAGAAAAAGTAAGATTTAGATCATAGCTTCAAGAGTACAGCTAAATTCATGTCGATAAATGTAAATTACTCTTGGTATAACCCTAAACTTTTGAAAAAGGTAATTATACATTTCAACATTATACTCGTGTGTGATGTTTGTGTTAATGCAGATCAAATACTGAATAAAATTAGTCGTGATCTGATCCAACAAAATTCTTATGTTTCCAATTGTTAGCTCAGTCCTCAAATGTCATTACTTCACTCCCATTCAAGCTATTAATATAAATATACGTACATATTCTGTAACTATAAAATTTTTAACTCTCCTATATTACTTTCTCCCACCTCTGGAAATAGTAAAATTATTTCTCTTACAAAATATTAAAAAAAGTTTCACTGTTTTGTTCAGATTTCTAGCCCGGCACCCACTCTGGACAAAGAACCATTATGTGTTTAAATAATTAAATAGGCAAAGTCATCCTAGGTCTTTCCAGTATTCCTTTCACACTTAAAAACTCCTGAGATATTGATGCAGTATCTGTTTGCTAAACTCTCCCCAACCACAGCCTCCACCAAAATATTTTATATAGCCAACTTACTGTTGTTAGACTTTTTTCTAGTATGATATGTTGGTGCCAGGGAAATATCCACTTAATACATGAATTTTTTAGAAAGAACCTTGGTATTCTAAATGAATATCTAATTTGCAAAATCTATAAAAAATAATTTTGAGCATCTAGGTATTCCAAATCAAAATAAGGAGGTGAACTGACAGAAGCCACTGAAATTTTTTGTGTCAGTAACTGTCTTTCTTTCAAGTAAAGTTAATTGCACTGTGATAGACTATAGTAGAATACTTTTGATATTAGAATTCTCAGAATAAGAAAGAAAAAATAAAACCTAAGACCCCCAATTAAATTTGAATTTCAGATAAACAACAATTTTTTAGTTAGATATCTTCCAAAGAGTGCATATTATTTTAACTGGCAACTCTACTTAACACAATGCTGACCTGGAAATTTTATACAAAAGCTATCCCATGCCACCAGCTACTTTTTCATAATTAAATATGAAAATGAAACAACCTAAATAGACTTCAATAGGCTAGTTATACATAATGTATTGACATGAAACTTTGTACATACCTTCTATATAAATTTTAATAACTTTTTCTGGTATGATAAACTGTATAGCATTTACCTATGTGCAATGGTACACAACAGGTTTTGCAAATATATCTAGCTTCGCTATGCTTTCCTTTTGAAGAGCATATTCTACAATTTCTAGTAGGATTCTTCTTTATGCCAGTGACTATTTTATCTAAAGCATGGTGGTCTTCTAGTTTTCCTAAAAGCCTGAAAGGCGAATCTTTGTAAGGAGCTCTTTTAGGTGTACCAGATTCTGTGCTACATTCATTTGCATCATTGGTTACCCACTCCCTAGCAACTTCGAGTAGAAATGATTTGTATCTCATTTCAGTTGTAACTTGTAGTTAAACTTTGAATGCATTAAATAAAACACAACTGATCAAAAAGCATGCTACTTTTCTATATCATTTTAAACTTTTTTGTAAGATACCGCTGTTTGCCAACTAGTCTGCTGGATCGACCCTTTTCATGAATTTGTTGTAATGTAGTATGCATGTGGTTTAACTATGTCATCTGCAGAATTCCTCTTTCACTTTCCAGTGGATTTCACAGAAGCATTGTGAATAGCTGAGATCATACACACCTAGCATTTTGTCTTTCCATGTGATAAGAATGTGTCCTTTCTGTAAAATCATTTCCCCTCTCTAAAGTCTTTTTCTTTTAGCTCTTTTGACAAGCCATGGTTCTCCCTTATAGTACCACAGACCAGTGTTTCCTTTTCCAGCAATATCAATAGTAGACATGCTATTATAGTAATTATCCTGGTAACCATGATGTTAAGAATAAAGGTACAGCTCTAAGATGGAGAATATAGTCTCTTGTAGCTTTTTGCCTTCACCTGAATAGATTTTGAAATTGCAAATGTAGCCAATCTCACCTGCACAAAGCATTCTCACTAAAATTCCACATTGTGTTATCTTTGCCGGATTACACAAGTATGTTCTGAACCTGATACATCCTCTATATGTATCAGCTTCATCTATATGGTATCATTGCTTCATCTAGGGATAACTCCTTTTTAGGTCTATATAAAGACTGAAATTTTGGAATAAAGTAATCCAAAAGAGGCCTAATTTTGTAAAGTCTGTCTTTATTAGATGTAGCTTCTGAATTACTACTAAAATGGAAAAAAGTAAGGATTTGCTCGAACTGCATTCTGGTTATAGTTTGAGACTATGGGAACTTCAAGCAAAAGGTCCACTGATCAGTAATCTCGCCAATATGATTTTTTGTTCCATCAATATCCAACTACTTCTTGGTTTATTGTGTCATCCATAATAAGTAGTAGTTTCTTCATTTATTGATATTGATGGAACAAACAAAAAAAATCACATTGGTGATTTGCTTGAAGTGGTAACTTCCATCCACAGCAAAGTTTTAGCAGATGTTTCTTAACATTTTTCCATTTGGCAATGGCATAAATTTGGTTTGAGAAGCAATTACATTTAAAAAATCATTATCAAGCCCTGGCTGGTAGCACAGTGGATAAGGTGCCAGCCTGCGAACCCAAAAGTCGCTGGTTCGATTCCTCAGCCAGGGCACATAACCAGGTTGCAGGCCAGGTTTCCAGTCAGGTCTGTGGCTGGAGGCAGGTGAAAGGCAACCATACATTGATTCTTCTCTCCCTCTCTGCCTCTTTCCCTTCCCCTCTCTCTGGAAATAATAAATAAAATGTTAAAAAAAAAAAAAAAGATTAAAAAAAATCAGTATCAAAAGGTAAATCTGTCACTTCGCTGATAGTCCATGGATTACTAAATTCAACAATTACAGCAGAAATATTTGTGTAATCCTCCAAGGTTGGTGTAATATCATTTTCTGTCCACTCTGCTTCAAAATCACTTTCACTATCTGATTCTATCACATTTCTAATTTGCCATTTTGGTGATTTAATAGAAGATTCATAACTATCTTCCAACAGACTATCATCTCCCACATCACAGCTAGATACTTCAAAGTCACCTGGACAATCAGAAAATGCATCTTCATATAATTCATAGAAAAATTCTTCATTGTCACAATGAACCATATTTGAAATTTTTGCAATACTAAAATTGTAATAAAACCTGGAATATCTAGAAAATAATTTTTATAATAATGCACAAATGAACATAATTAAGAAAACTTTTTAAAAATCCTACATTACTCTCAGTTTTAAAAATTGTATAAACTAATGCAAGTGCAAACACAAGTTAACACATGACTGGTCAACAGCATTTGGGCTTGAAAACACAAGTTTTTCATGACGGGTCAACAATGTGTTAATATACAACCCCTTATCTTATTAGCCTTTTCAATACAATGTATCTTCATTTTCCTTTTAAAATTTCATTTTGCTCTGGCTGGTGGCACAGTGGATAAGGCGCCGGCCTGCAAACCCAAAAGGTTGCTGGTTCGATTCCCAGCCAGGGCACATAACCAGGTTGCAAGCCAGGTCTCCAGCCATGTCTATATTTGGAGGCAAGCGGAAGGCAATCATACACTGATTGTTTCTCTCCCTCTCTCCTTTCCCCTCTCTCTAAAAATAATAAAATTTTAAAAATCTTTTTAAAAATTTTCATTTTCACATAAGCATGTTTTATCCTATTATTATTCCCATTTTACTAAGGAAAACAAAGTTCAGAAAAATTAAGGTGCTTGCTAGGATGACATAAGTAACTAGCAGCAAAATTAGAGCTTATAAAATATTATTACAATAGTATATGATAAAACTGAAATTTACCTACATTTTTATTAAGCATATGCTTCCCTTTTAAATAAAGCCCCATTTTAGGAAGAAGGTAGAAGGGTCCTGGGTCCCCAAGTCACAGCATAGTATGCCATCCACCAAATACCATACTGTACTGTTCTCTGAGAAATCAAATTTTATTTTGAACCACAGAGATTTCATTTTTTAAAGGTGTTTAAACACTTTATTGATTTTAGAGAGAGGGAGAGAAAGAGACATCAATTTGTTGTTCTATTTATTTATGCATTTGTTGGTTGATTCTGGAATGTACTCTCATGAGGGATCAAAACCACTACCGTAGCTTATCAGAACAATGCTCTAACCAACTCAGCTACCTGGCCAGGGCCTGAACCACAGAGATTTTAGAGTTTATTATAGCTGCAACTGTTCATTTTAATCTACCTGACACGTTTTTAAAAATTATCAGAAATGAATCTGGTTCACTGGAAAAACACTTTTGATCAAATTGCTATACACTGTGAACACTGAGACAAAACAGACTTTAAATGGACTTTATATAGCTAGTGAGTAGAGGTTTGGAATTTTATCTTATGAACCCTGAGGATAATATGCTAAGCAAGTCAAAAAAAGGACAAATATGTATAATTCCACTTATATGAGGTATCTAACATAGTTAGATTCACAGATACACACAACAGAATGGTAGTTACCAAGGCAAGGGGGAGGCAGGAAAGGAAAGTCCTTTAATAGTTTCAGTTATTCAAAATGAAAAGGTTCCCAAAGTGTTTCACAACACTGTAAATACAGTTAACACTGTCGAACATATACTTAAAAATGGTTAAGACAGTAAAATTTATTTTTTTATCATAATAAACAAAGTTAATCACGTAAAGATCATATAGTTCCTTCTTTTAAAAATCCACTTTTCATTACGGTTTACATGCAATATCATTTTGTATCAGTTTCAGGTGCATAATACAATGGCTAGACAATCATATACTTTATAAAGTGTCCCCCCTGCAATACATCAATTACCCACCTGGCAATATACATAGTTATTACTATGATTGACTATACTCTGTTATACTTTACATCCCTGGAATATTTCATGACCGCCAATCTGTAGTTAATTTCTTCACCATTTTCACCCATCCCCCAACCCTCTTCCTCTCTGACAACAATCAGCCTGTTCTCTGTATCTGAGTCTATTTCTATTTTGTTTATTTTGTTCTTTAGAGTCTACAAATAAGTAATACCATATGCTATGTGTCTTTTCCTGATTCACTTATTTCACTTAGCATAATCCCCTCCAGATCCATCAAGTGTATCTGACAAGTGGTCAGATTTCATTCTTTTTCATGGCCAAGTAATAATCCATTGTATATACACACAACAGCTTTTTAATACACTCATATAAGTGAGCCCTTAGGATGCTTCCATTTCTTGGCTATTGTAAATAATGCTGCAATGAACATAGAGGTGCATATATTCTTTCAGATTAGTATTTTGGGTTTCTTCAGATATATATGCCAAAGTGGAATCACTGGGCCATAGGCAGTTCCTTTTTAGTATTTTGTGGAACATCCATACTATTTTCCACTGTGGCTGTACCAGTTTTCATTCTTACCAACAATGCACTGAAGTTTCCTTTTTCCCACATCCTTGCCAATGCTTGTTTGTGAATTTATTGATAATCATTCTGACATGTGTAAGGTGATTATCTCACTGTAATTTTAATTCGCATTTCTCTGATGATTAGTGACACTAACCATGTTTTCATATGTCTACTGGCCATTTGAATGGCCCCTTTGGAGAAGTGTCTCATACAGCTCCATTTAGTCAGATTTCCCAATAAATGTAATCTCTTTTGACCAAACATATAGGTGATGGAATTATGGATAATTTTTATTGTGCCTGTAATTCATATCTGTAATTCTGTAATTCACTTCATGAAAGAACACGTTTTGCAAAAAACACATTCTGTTACTAATATGAAAACCAAAATTACCAAGTAGAACTACAAAACCACCCACCTTTTCATTCTAGTCTAACCTTTGTAAACATTGCAAAAGAGTTGCAAAAGGAATCAGAGTCTATTAAACATGATCATAAAACAGCAAACAAAAGTTATCAGGTGAGCCCTGACCTGTATGGCTCAATTGGTTGGGCACCATCCTAAAAAGTAAAAGGTCACTGGTTTGATTCCCGGTCAGGGCACTGGGTTGCAGGCTCGGTTCCTGGTTGGGATGCATGCAAGAGTCAACTAATCCATGTTTCTCTCACACACTGATGTTTCTTTCCCTCTCTTTCACCCTCCCAACTCCCCTCTCTAAAAATAAATACAATTTAAAAGTTACCAGGTGACTTCAGAAGGTACAAATGAAAGTACTAAGCATTTTAAATTAATTTCTAAGAATGACATCCAAAAATATTTTTCACAGATGAGTATATTTTATGTCTTCTTCCTCTCAGTTACTAATTTTTTAGTGGCTTCTTAGTGGTAAGAAGTACTGGGTAAGAGCAAAATAGTACTTAATGATTAACAACAAAGATCCCCAAAAGAATTCAGCTCAATGAGAAAACAGGACAGAGCAAAGGTATTTCCCAAACTGTTGGCATACCTCAAAAATAAACTAAAAGTACCAGCTTGCAAACTCAAGGGTGGCTAGATCAATTCCCAGTCAGGGAAGCATACCCAGGTTGCAAGCCAGGTCCACAGTCAGGTCCCCAGCTAAAGGCAGGTGAAAGGCAACCACACATTGATGTTTCTTTCCCTTTCTTCCTTCCTTACTCCCTTCCCCTCCCTCTACAAATAATTAATAAAGTATTTAAAATAAATAAATAAACTAAAAGGAAACAATCAAATCAAAGCTTTGGGCTAAATAATAACATAAATTATATAAGGCACATAGTTGTTTGAAAGAAACCTTCAATACAAAGACTGATAATCCTCTGGATGGTGTGTTTTAAAGATAATCTTTACTCAAGAGGAGAAAGGAGGGGAGGTAGTCTTTTTAGGCACTTAGCCTTACTGTTTTGTTAACAGCTACAGCAGCTTATCAATAATACAGCAACATTACAGCCATGTTATGACAAGTTAAACAAAACACAAGTTAAAGTGTTTTGACAAGTTAAAGGTGACAAGTTAAAAAACACAGCTTAAAAAAAAAATGAGCTAAGCATGCAGGTTCAAATATAGTTACTGACTAGGGGAATACACCAAAAGCACCAATAGCCCAACTCTTCCAATTTCACACCAACTGCCAAAAAGTATGATTTAATGGAGAATATCCAAAGTAGGACTGGCCTTGCGAGGGTTGGGTCTTTAGACTGTACTTTTCTCTACTTACGATATTCTAAGAAATCTAAGATTTGGGCAGTGGGTGATTCACACTACAACACCAAGAATTATATCAAGGATGGGTCTGAAGAAGGAAAACAGGATGAAAAAAGAAAATCTCATTTCCTGAGTTTTGTAGATGTCCAAGAAAATAAAGGTACCCAGAGACTGGGAACCCATCACTTACCATCACCCTCCACAACCCAGTATCCCAAATTACTATCCTCAGGAGGCAGGAAAGTTAGAGTAGGGGACAAAATCCTCAGGGCTCTATACCTCCCCTTCTCTATCTTGGCTGGAACATCACAGACACTACCTTCACTGGCCATCTGTTCCCTGTTCCCCCCTCCCCAATTGCCTATAATTGAGAGGATACAAAAGAAATCACTATCTGAAGAGGAGAGACAAGAATCAGCCAAATTGGCAGTTATCGGCAGTTACCTACCAGGGTCAGAAGCAGAGAACCACCCTAACCCCCCACCCCCACCCACACTTAAAAGAACCTTCCACCCAGACCCCACAAAGGTATCTCCTTCTCCAAGGCTGTCTGTCCTCCCTTCTCCAGCACGTACCATCACTTTAATAAATTTACTGTATTTAGCTAAATCCTTCTACCATGCTCTTGAATCCTTTCTTGTTCAGTAACAAGAGCTGGATCAGGTTGAGACTTTCCTTGGCCTCTCCAGGTGTCGCCCCACACCACTCAGTCTGAAACTCCACCTAGAAGTACAGAGGACTGAGAACATAGTAGCCCTCAACACACATACAAAAATAAAGCTATCCTCAGAGAATGTGCACCAAAATCCAATGAAGAAAATTAAACTGCAACCTCGTGGAGTTACGGCTGGATTATAGTTAACTGATTAAAGTATATGTTAATAATAATAATAGGAGCATCTCCATAGTAGTTTTAGAGACAGGTCAGTTTGGAATTTTGACACTAATATATGTGAGGAAAATACCCCATCTCATAAACATAAGTATCAGATTCATGAAGCCAAAAAATTCTCAAAATGGAGACAGATACATCAATGTTTCACAATCTGATGACATCAGTCATTAAGATAATATAATTAATTCCCTGGGCTCTGAGTGTAAGTTTAACAGATAACCATCTTATTTCTATATATTATCTTCCCATGTATATTTATGCAGTATTTACAACCTCTCCTTTCCAATATTAACTAAAGGGTTCAATATACTCCCAACACTAACAGTAATTCACTAGGGCAGTCATTTTTAACCAGGAGGCAACCACATATTTAAATTCCCAAGGAATGTTTATTTTAAAAAACACCTCAAATCCTTGTGATCCTTAAGAGTTCCTTCTACTAGTTGGGAATCATCGGCCTACCATGAAAATGGATTTACCTAATTTGGTGAATCTGATAATTATATTTCTCTCTGCAAATTAAAATTTTGGCATTTTGGCCTTTATATATCAGTTTCTGGGCCCTTGGTTAATGTGAGGTATACTGAGAGGCACAGCATTTAATGTGTCAAATTATACATATTTAACATGAGTTATAATTTTATGATATGAGAACTGGACTGGACCTTAAATGGAGGCTACCTAATCCAACCAAGCTATTCTAACATTGCCCCAATGAAAGAATCCCTTCCTTACATCTGAAATTGGTTTAATCTGGCTACATTCTACCTACCACCTGAGAATAACTACACTGACAGCTGATCCCAGAAATGGGGTGGGAGGGTATTTTTATTTTATTTTTAATTTTTTCCCCTTTTTAGTGAACTTATTGGGGTGACACTGGTTAACAAAAATGAAAGAAGTTATTTTTAGAGCACAAGTCTCTCATTTCTAAAGGTAAGCAAACTTCAGTAGGGCACTTCAATGAAAGAGGCCATGAGACATACTTTGGAGGATAAAAATGCAGGGTGGGGGAATACATAAGACCTGAAGGAAAATGGGCAGAAGGACCTGAACAGGAACTTCACAAAAGAAACCCCAGAAAAACAAATGATTAATTGATTCATTAACTAGAAGAGCACGATCTCGTTAACAATCAGGAAAACACAAATTAAAAACATAAAAAAATACTGAACATTTAGCAGAATGGCAAAAATTAGGAAGCTTAAGAACCATGGACATGGACAACAAGTGGGATTGACTTTGCAGGGGAGTGTGTGGGTGGGGAAGGGGACAGAGGGGAGTAAAAAGGCGATGGATGTAATACAACAACAATAAAATTAAATTTAAAAAAATTAGGAAGCTGGACAATACTAAACATTGGCAAAGAAACAGTTATAACAACTTGAGTACACTGTAGGAAATGTAAACTGGTAAAAACACTTTAGAAAACAGGCATCATATGTATGTCCCACCATCCAGTAATTTTACTTTATTCCTAGAGAAAATCTTGCATGTATGCTTCAGGATTCACATTCACAGCAGAGCTGTTTTTACAGCAGCTAAGCTAGAAACCACTCAAAAACTGATCACAGGTGTAGAATGGATAAATAATGACAAAGGAATAAATTGAATACTATATGGCAATGAAATGAACAAGCTATATAGCTACATGCAATATGGACAATTTTCATAAAACTTATCAAGCAAAAGATATAAGAGGAAACATGCTGCTGATTTCATTTTTGTAACACTCAAAAACAGACAAAATTAAGTTACATTTCTTAAAGACATGTTCATGTATGGTCAAATTATTTTTAGAAAGCAGGAAAATTATTGTCATAAGAATTGTATTTTGCCCTGGCTGGTGGCACAATGAATAAGGCACGGGCCAGTGAATCCGAAGGTCATTGGTGTGATTCCCTA
>PVIW01006644.1:40344-75931 GCA_004026585.1 Noctilio leporinus
CCCACCCACCCATTCCCCCCAAAGTCAATCCCACCTGTTATCCATGTCCATGGTTCCTTTATACTAGGTTCTTGTCTAAGCTGCTCCCCATCTTTGCCTCTACCTCTCCCTCCCCCCTACCCCGTTCCCCTGACCACTGAAGGCCTATTCCTTGTATTCATATACTTGGTTCTGTGTTGGTTGTTGTTAAAGAGTTATATTTCATGAGTTATCACCCCAATGAAGTCGTTAACCCTAGGGAACAAAATATGTAACATGAAAAAAATTTCTAGAGGAATAGTGATGTTCTCCTTCTTGATCTGGATGATGGCAACAAAGATGTTAGCCTTAAAATTGTTCTTTAAACTGTACACAAGTTTGATATCCTTTCCTATAGGTATGTGTCAATAAAAAGTACTGAAAGAAAGAACAAATTAACGTACTTTAAAATTCTACTGACTGGCCTCCCCTCAAGATAATACGTAAATGTTGGACTTCACAAATTAATGTCTTTTCCAACAACGAGGTCTTTGGATAGAGATTTAAAAGATGTATTTGAGGACATGAGAATTATGGAAACAATTTGGTTCAAACTGGGAATGAAACAGCCACCTTTTTTTTTTTCTTTTTAAATTTTGGGTATGGTGTGTGAGGGACAGTTGTTCAGCATTATTTTTATAATAAGCTTATATATTTATCAAAGGGGGAGGGCACAAAAAAAGATCACATTTTCAGAACTGGCCTTAAAAGTAATCTTTGTAGGCCCTGGCTGGTAGCACAGTGGATAAGGCACCAACCTGCGAACCCAAAGGTCGCAGGTTCGATTCCCCAGCCAGGGCACATAACCAGGTTGCAAACCAGGTCTCCAGTCAGGTCTGTGGCTGGAGGCAGGTGAAACACAACCATACATTGATATCTCTCTTCCCCTCTGCCTCTCTCCCTTCCCCTCCTTCTAAAAATAATGAAATAAAATCTTAAAAAAAAAAAAAAAGTAATCTTTGTAAAGTTAGTTAATAAAAGTGTGTCTGTATCTAAAAATTAAAAAATTTTACTTAAGACTACCCATGCTTTTCCCCAGCAGATGTACCAATTTCTGAAGAAACTGTAGTCCATATAGAAAAGCAGTCCCTTCAAGCTATAGCCCTGATTATTCTAAGGACTGGGGTGTACTTAGACCTAAAGTTAACTATGCTTGGCAAATAGGAATGTAAGAAAATATTTCTGGCTATTCAAAACCGTATGTCCTCAAAGCTTACAGATTATCTTGTTCATAAACACAATTTGCATTTTCAGTACTCAATTATTATATCCAGATTCCTCAGACCAACAGATAAACTCTAATTAAACAAGAACTTTTTTCAATCCTGTCCTCCTTCCCAAGCTCTAACAAAGTTTCTAGCACACATTTCCATTTTGAAGGTTTCTACTATACAGCTATACTGCTTTCAGTTTCAATTCTCGTTTCTTCAGGAATAAAATTCTTAGCAATTAGACAGCTCTCCTTTCATACACAAATTAAAAAATGCTGTAATAAAAAAATTAAATTTAACTGTTATTCCCACCTATTCTCTGATTGAAACGTGTCCAGGATGACAGTATGGCAAAAAATGACAGTACAAAGAAATGGGAGATAAATGGTTTTAAGACAAAAGACTTGAAAGAAAAACTGATAAAACTCATTTATCAGGTAGTTATCTTGGTTTTTCTAGTTTATTATTACTTTCTTTTAAACAAAATGTAAAAAGCCACTCATGGAACTTAACGTACAATTATATTTTTAAAAAAATTTTACTAATTTTTGAAAATTTAGAATGTTACTTAGGTACAATAAAGTGCATAAATCTTAGGTGCATATAGTTCATTGTTTACATAGATAAACATCCCGTAAGTATTGACCAGATGAACATAAAACTTAAAGCTTGATTTGAAAGTTTTATTGGAAAAAGAAAAAACAAGCAAAACCCTAAGAGATTACGTACTACTGCTTCTCTAAAACAAAAGGTTTTTATTTTATTTCAATTTTATTTTCGTACCTGAAATTCATCTTGAGTACTCTGAACATTGCACCATCTGGCAACAGGTTCAAGAACCACTTCCCAATCCTCGCAGACTTGTTTAAGGATATTCACAAATGTTGTCTTCCCTGCAGCTATTGTGAGAGAAAAAGTTAAAAAATTACTTTTCTACAGAAGAAAACAAAGAAGGAAAAAAAAGCCAAATAGTAACCAGCTTTTCAAAATTTAAAGTCATGCACAGGAAACATTTCCATCAATTTACATATATTTTCCATATGTACATACTATGGCAGTTCCATAAAGATTATAATGAAGCTGAAAACTCCTATCACCTGGAGACACATAGATGCCCTAAACGTCTTAGCACAAGGCAGTACCCACATGTTTGTGGTCATACTGGTATAAACAAACATACTGTGCTGCCAGTCAAGTAAAAGTACAGCACATACAAATATGTGCAGTACATAATACTTGATAATGATAATAAATGACTGTTACAGGTTTACATATTTACTATATGTAGTTTTTATTGCTAAGAGTCTATTTAAAAAAAAAGGTTCACTAAAGTAGTGTGCCATCAACTTCACGCATCTCGTTGTTAGCACATCTTTTGACTGCATCCTTTTCTCTTGTGTTTGATTTAATCCCATGCCATTTTGTACAGGAACATGCTGTATAAACTTGTAGCCTTAGGCTATACTATATAGCCCAGGTGTGTAGTAGACGATAGCATCTAGGTTTGTGTAAGTACACCCTGATATTTTCATCAAGACAAATTCACCTAACTACACATTTCTCAGAATGTACCCCCATTGTCAAGCAGTGCCTGACTATAATAGCAAATGATAAATAGAACAAAAGCATTTCTTAAACTTTTTAAGATTTTTAAAAAAGGTTTATTGAATTTATTGGGGTGACATTGGTTAATAAAATTATATAGGTTTCAGACGTACAGTTCTTTAATGCATCATCTGTATTTTGCACTGTATGTCCACCCCAGGTCAAGACTCCTTCTATCACCATTTATCGCTCCTTTACCCTTTTCTATCTCTCCTTTCCTAGATTTTCTATTTTTTTAGAAAACTAAAAGTGCCTGCCCATTTGTTCTTGTTTTGTTTTGTTTTTTGAGAGAGAGAAAAAGAGAGAAGAAAGAAACATCAATTTGTTGTTCCACTTGTTAACGCATTGATTGGTTGATTCTTGCATGTGGGGATCAAAACAACCCTGGTTTATTGGGACAACCAACTGAGCTACCCAGACTCATCAGTTGGATCTGACTCATCAGTTGGATGAACCAACAGGTCCATCTGTTACTGTTTTTAGTTTACCAAAACTATGGAGGAGAATTAAAAACCTGGTGAAACTTGAGGGAAGATGTTATGGCAGAAAAGAATCACATTCCTAAAGGCACTTTCTTTAACCAAGCAAGGAGAGATAGCTTTATGGGGAGTGGTTAATTAGGTATGTGATTTTGGATAAGTCATTTAACTTCTCTGAGCCTGTTTTCCCATAATACAAAGGAGATTACAATAATACCCTCCTCATGGAAATTGCTGTGATAAGTAAACTATCACTAAAGTCATTCTAGGCCCTCACATTTTCAAATTTTCTTCTTTATTGGTTCTGTTCTATCACTTTACAAACAAGCTCTGGTCTTTTCTATCTAAAACTAATTTAGAAACAACCAAATAAACTATAAAATTAATATAAAGATGTATCCAATGCCTAGAGTTTAAGAATTGAAAATAAGTGTATTATTATATGACAGCATTATGGTTGTAATAAATTAGAAAATCATTTTTGCAAAGTACTTCCTACCAGCAATAACTGTGTTTTCTCTGCTTCACTTTCATCATCCTGTGCAGTGTATTATTTTATCCAGTGTTTTTAAAAAGTCATCTGATTATTCACTCATTTCTAAGATACTGGGGTAGGAGGATATTCAGATGTAATCAGAACATGTTATATTCATTATTTTAAAGTTTCCCAGAAATACATTCCATTTACTAGTAGGAAGAGTCTTGACTGAGAATTTCACAGGGTGTAGCTAGCAGTACTCCTACTAATCAGCACCACACCCCTCCTATCGAAGTCACCAAATGTGCTTATACTGGACATCTCTAGTCAGCAAAATGTAAGTTCCTGCCTGTGTGCGCGCGCCCATGTGTGTACGTGTATTAAACTAAAACAACCAGTTATGTTTCAAATTCTAGGAAAAAGAAAACAATCACAAAATAGTTTGCTACATACAGATTAGTAATTTGTACATGTATGGCTTATTTGGGTCTGACAAACTGGAGGGGACATGAACAACAGTGCAAGAGCAATAACAAACAGCAGCTGGCAGCTGCAATGTCAGAAAAGACAGTAAGTAGCAAGCCCATCTGAACAGCAAATTGCTGTCTTACGGAAATGCAGACTCAGTTTACCAGATACCCAAATTTTTCAAGAGAGGTCAAGAATCTAGACTTTATGGGAAATCATAAAATTTAATATTAACAAGTAATTCAAATATTTTTTCCAAATATGTGGAGGCCGATGTTGTAAAAATGCAGGCCATCGATTTGCCATTCCTCCTGGTGCAGGTAAAGAGGAAGCTGGAGACAAATTTTAAGCAGGGGATGACAATTACAGTAGTCTTCCTACATCCGTAAGGGGTACTTCCAAGACACCCAGTGGATGCCTGAAACTGCAGCATTCAAACCCTATATACATGCTTGCCCCTTGAGCAAAATGGGGGGTTAAGGGCACTCACCTCCCTCCTCAGTGGAGAAATCCGCATAAAACTTTTGACTCCCCAAAAAACTTAAGTTGTCCCTTGGTAATTCCAGGACCCCATGGATACCATTATCTGTGGATGCTCAAGACCCTATATAAAATGGTGTATGTAGATTGGTGCATATAGTCAGCCCTCATCATCCAGACTCCCAGCCACAAATGAAAAACAGTACAGGTATTTACTGAGGAAATAAAATCCACATAGCCCTAGCCAGGTAACTCAGTTGGTTAAGAGTCATCTGGATATGCCAATGTTGCAGGTTCAATTACTGGTAGGGGCATATCAAAAAAGCAATCAATAACTGTATAAATAACTGGAACATTAAGTTGATGTTTCTCTAACTATAAATTATTTTAAAAATCCACGTATAGGGCCCTGGCTGGTGGCATAGTGGATAAGGCCTGCAAACCCAAAGGTCACTAGACTAGTTCAATTCCCCAGCCAGGGCACATAACCAGGTTGCAAGCCAGGTCTCCAGCCAGTTCCATGGCTGGAGGCAGGTGAAAGGCAACCATACATTGATGTTTCTCTCCCTTCCGCTCTCTTTAAAAATAATAAAATATTTTTTTATAAATCAGAAAAAAAATGTTTATGTCCAAGTGCTTTGAATTGTGATAAGAATTTAAAAATATTTGCTGTATGCATGAACGGCTGTACCTAACTTAAGAGACAAAAAATTCTTTCAAAACAGGAAATGTCAGGCATAGGTTTCCTGTAGTATAAAACACAAGAATCAGAAGTTCAGCTGCACCTTGCAAAAATACGTTAACGGTATAGTCTGTCCCCATTTGAGGCAAAAACAGAAACAGCAAGTCTTTGAACCACAAACCAGTGTTATTAGGATATCGGGTAGCTCCGTGCTGTTAAGATGAAAAGCCTCTTTCCTTGTACTCCAATTTTTGGGGCAGTTTTATTCACAATTGCTAAAATCTGGAAACAATCAGCAGTCCCCCAAAAGGGAAGAGATAAACTGTGGTATAACCATGCAATGGAATACTACTCAGCAATAAAAAGAACTACCCAAACAAGCCACATGAGTCTAAAAACATTATGCCAAATTAAGAGACGCAATACAGGACATTCTGGAAAAGGCAAAACCTATATATAGGGCCAGAAATCAGCTCCGTTGCCAAACACTCACCCCCCCCTCCCCCAAAACACACACACAAAACGTTTCCCTATGAGAATCCCAACAGAAAAGATGAAACCGGCCCAAAGCGCTCCTCATCCCGCAGGCTGCGGCCTCCACCCCAGGCACCAGCGGCGGGGCAGGCAGAGAATTCCGCCGCGTCGCAGTCACACTGCAGCAGAGAAGCAGCAAATGCGCGCTTCGCCGCCGCCACCAGGACGCCCCCTTCGGTGGACCCAACATTCCTGGGAGCTCCTTACCGATGTTCCCTTCGATGGAAATTTTCTTGATGCGAGTTCCCTTAGAGCTGGTCCCGGGAGATGGGCAGCTCCTCTTGGGCGGAGTGGCCATTCCTCGTCGGTCTGGTGGCGGCCGGAGTGATTCGGGCAGGGAAGGCTGGGAAGTGGCTACAGGTGCTGGCGCCGCGGACCTTTATAGAGCGGGACTGGGGCTGGAGGGAGGCTGTCCCGCCGGCGCGCCCGGGATTTGATTTTGGCGCGCGCAGAGGCAGCTGCAGACGGAGGCGGACCCGCGGCCCGCCACCCGCCGGGAGGGGAACCCAAATCCCTCCCTCCGCAGCTCCAGACACCCACTTGGGGCCCCCAGCTCGCTTCCGCCGAGGTAAAGGCGGTGCAGACACGCCCCGCACGTCGGGTCACGCAGGAGCGGGGGGCGGGGCCGCGCGACGGCACGCCTCTTCCGGGACGCTGGCTCCTGAGCGGCTAGTTGGGTGGTTCCAGTGTGGGGTGGGAACCGGGGCAGACGCGGAGGGGGAAGAGCTGGGCGGGGTGGGGCCAGAGGGCGCTTGAGGGCACCTCAGGGCTGGAGGTGTCGCCTGCTGTCGTCAGCTGGAGGGGGCTGGGCTTTCCGGAACACCCTCTCCAGTGGAGCTTGTGGAGATAAACCGCAGAATTGGACCTTAAGGCTTGAGCTTGTCAGAGGAGAAACAAAGTATAAATAGAAAAATCAATGACCCTATGTTCTCAGCCTGGAAGGCAGTGAGGCTAAGTGCTGCCAGGCAATCCAGCCAGGCACGGTTGCCAGCTGCTTTCAGGAATTAACTAGCCATCCAGTGCGTGCAACTGGAGTGAGAATTTAGGTCGTCAGATGCTCCCCCCACAAAAAGCCTTTCCTGATGTCTCATACGTCCCCTTCATTGACTGGATTTGTATGGCCGTGTATGCTAAGGGCAAGCAAAATATGTCGACCCAAAATATACACTTTGGCATGCTGATGATTTTGAATTGAGAAATAGCCATCACAGGGACACTCTTTCCGCTCCTTTGTCCCCCACTGAAAAGAGATCCTTATCACCAGAAATGGAAAATTTAGGGCAGAACAGGCTGTATCAACAAATCTTGTTACCTCTTCACCAATTTACTATCCCAAACCCAAGTCCTTTGCCTCATCAATTCTTCACAACTTTATTGCTTATATATCTAAAAGACTTTTTTTAAAAAGGCAAAAAGCTTTCTGCTTTGACACTTCAAGTCCCATATTTTTATGTGGCTCCCATACAAAAAAAAAAGTAAAATTTCGTTTTCCCCTGGTATTATGTTTTATGTCAATTTAATTATTAGGTCAGCCAAAAAGCCTGGATAAGACTAGGGAAAAAAATGTTTACTCCTACAATGCTATGTGTAAGTTAACACACTGGTTATATTTCTGTTCAGCAAGATTATAGATTACTTAACTTTGCATGCCCTATACCTGGCACATAGTTAAATATATATGTGTGTTGCATTTTTGAATGTCTACTCATGTGCCATATACTCTGCTAGGACACTCAGCTGAGCACAAATACAGTGCCCACAGGAGCTCATTTTTAATCATGGTTTAAAAAACGAGTAAAGCAGACAATACCCACTCTAGTAGTTACTGAATTCAAATTATCTACAGAAACCAAAGACCCTGTTATTTACTTTGCAACTATCATCACATGTAAAATGCATCTAAAGGTAATTCGAGTTCACAGGAAAGTGGGTAAATGGTGAATCATTCTCAGAAATGAGGGGCAGAAATCAAAATGTAACTCCATGGAGAACTCTGGAATAAAAACAGCAAAAATTCTCTGTAATTGCCCTGTATTATTTTGCTATGCTATTATTTTATATTACTTTTGCTTACTCTGTGATTAGCAACAGGATACTTGAAATGTGAAAGACCTGAATGCTTGTCATTAAGGATGGCAAGAAAGCTGAAGAAACTACTAGGTACTCCATGTAACAGTCCCATATGGATCTGTTAAAGATGTCTAGGTTGAGGAGTAGAAATTCCCAAGTGTGGTTTCCACACAAAAACACAAAACACATATGCACATGCAAAAGAAGTGTAGCAAGCAATTGTTTAAGCATTGAAAAATTAAAGGCTGCTTTCAAATCCCAGCTCTGCCATTTCTGGCTGTGAGAACTTGAGCTCCTCCAAGCTTAAGAGGGTACCTTAAAAATACAAAGTAAATGGTGGAAACAGAGAACCTAGCTCTCTTAATGCCAAGTTAGTTCAGCATAATTTTCATTTTACTACATAACACAAATAAGAGACCAAAGAGCACTTTTTAAAGTGACTTCCTGATCCTGGCTGGTGGCTCAGTGGATAGGCACTGGCCTGCAAACCCAAAGGTCGCCAGTCAGGGCACATAACCAGGTTGCAAGCCAAGTCTTCAGGCAGGTCCTTAGCTGCAGGGAAGTGAAAGACAACCATACAGTGATGTTTCTCTCCCTTTCTTCCTTCCTCCCTACCCTTCTGTCTAAAAATAACGAATAAAATGTTTTTAAAAAATTGAAAACAAGTTAAAAAAATAATTAAAAAAAAACAAACCCCAAAACTTCCCTAATTTGGCAAAGGAAGTTGACATACACCTTCAGTAAGCACAGAGAGCCCCAAACAAGCTGGATCCAAAGAGGACCACACCAAGACATATCGTAATTAAAATGCCAAAGGTTAAAGATAGAGAATTTTAAAAGCAGCAAGAGACAAAGTTACCTACAAAGGAGTTCCCATAAGATTATCAGCTGATTTTTCAAATGAAATTGCAGGCAAGAAGGGGCTGGCAAAAATTATTCAAAGTGATGAAAAGCAAGGACCTACAACCTAGATTACTCTATCCAGCAAAGCTAACGTTGAGAATGGAAGGGCAGATAAAGTGCTTCCCCAGACAAGGTAAAGCTGAAGGAGTTTATCATCACCAAGCCATTGTTACATGAAATGTTAAAGGGACATGTTTAAGAAAAAGAAGATCAAAACTATGAACAGTAAAATGACAAAAATAACTCACAAATATCAACAACTGAATCTAAACAACAAAAACAAACTAAGCAATCAGAATAGAAACAATTGTAGGTATAGAGATCATTTGAAGGGTTATCAGCTGGGACGGGGAAGGGAGGGAATGGGGGAAATGACACAGGGATTAAGAAGCAAAATTGGTAGAAACAAAATAGACAGACAGATGTTAAAAATAGTGTAAGAAAGGGAGAAGCCAAAAAACTTATATGCACAACCCATGGACATTAACTAAGGCAGAAGAGGCTTGCTGTAGAGAAGGGAGGTACCAGGAGGAAAGGGGCAAAGGGGGGAAATTTCGGACAACTCCAACAGCATAATCAGTAAAATATACTTTTAAAAAGTGCCTTCCTAGATTTTGTCCACAATCCCTCATCTGAAAGCAGTACAGCCAAGATGTTTCAGATTAAAGAATTTAAAACTTTAGAAAATACAATCATAAACTATACATATTACATCACCTTCCCTAAACCCACCTCCAGAAGTGTTAAATACACTAATATTTGGCAGTGAAATTTGAGTTTTCACATTAAGTGAGATGAAGACTATGAACCTCAGATCAGGTTAAGTTTGCACTGGATCAGGAAAACACAAACAAAAAACAGTAAGGCAGAGTCAGAACTCATGGCCAAACATAACTATTTATTAATTTTCATAATAAACAGTTTCTTCCTTTAAAAAAACCTAGAATTTAAATATTTCTTCTCATCCCATCCCATACAAGTCTGTATACATTATTTACATCTCTCAATTAAAACATTACATTTTCAGACATTCAGTATCCTCTTTTAAAATAAAAATGATATAGCAGTTCAACTTTGATCAATAATAACTACAATTTGAGTAATGTTGGCACAGTTTACAACATCACATCCATGTTACATTTCATATTTTAGGCCATTTTCCCCCTTTCAGCTACTTTAATAGAGAAACTGTCTATCTCCAATGGAGCAGGATCCCTGTTCTCACACATTCCCTGCAATAGCTGTACAATATGAATGCTCCCATTATACGGCACTGGCAGTATTCTGCTTTTGTTCTCATAAATAATTTCTACTCAGACTTTTAAGTGTTCTCATGTATACTGTACTGTCTCGTAAGCTACATTTCATGACATTGTTTCTAGACAATTTTAAGTAATAATGTATTAGGTACGTTCAACTGGAACAAAAGTTAAGTGTTCCCCCACAAGATTAGTGCACCCAGCACCCCAGTTATGCATGTACAAAAATAACAAATACATTTAGTGGTTTTAAAAAACTATTTCCCCTAAAAATAGTTATCTCAGCAGAACAATTTAAGGAGAAAAGTGTTCTTAAAATGAAAATGTACTAATCTATTTTACAACCTGCACAATTAAGTATTTCAGAAACAAAAAAGAAAAACATGTGCAAACCTGTAAGAAACGCAATAATAATATATAAAAGAGAAATTAAATATTAACAACAATTAATTTATATCACTAATGATCTCAACTTCGGTGCCATACTTAAAGCTGTCAACAATAAAAAATGCCTACGTAAGTAGCATCTTTCAACAGTTCAGCTAAAACCTGTGTACTGACAGCAAGAACTTCAAAAGAACTGACGATGAGGACCTGCACTATCAAACTGTTTTGTTTTCCAAGTGCATGTGTTTTGGGGTGGTGGGAGGTTAGGAAAGTCAACAGCTGTAAGGATGTAATTTACCTCCAAGAAGAAAGGGATGACCGCTAAACACAGCTGGGAAAGCTTTTTAAAAATTTATAAATTTATGTATCAGTTCAGCTACAAGTAGCATACATAGAGTATAGTTTTATATCTTCAAAGTGATTTCTTTCATATGATTACCTCATTAAGAAAACCCTAAAAATTCAAATTGTCTGCAGTCAGAATTGTCATTATACCTCAAAATTAAATTTTTTCATTAAACCTTGAGATAGTTTTACCTCTAAATATGTATCTCATACATCATTAAACTGGCAGCTGAATAACAGTAATTCATTCCTATGGTCAATCTTAACATTATGACAAAACTCTTAATACTTAAATTACTTTAGAAATGGTCCTTAACATATAGATCTAAAATAGCATTTCTAAGAATTGGTATATTCTTTAACAGTCCAGATAAATTTCAAAGTAAGTAAAGTTTTCCTCTTGGTATGCAGACACATTTTCAAATTACAAATAGACTTCTGGTCCCTTATCTCTGAAACGGACATTCACTATTTTAAAGTTTTAAATGGTTATACAGTTTTAAATATTTTAGAAGTGATAGGTAGGCTTAAAACTCAGCATAATTTATATATAAAATTTATTCCAATTTCTTTGTAAAATCATCCCGTCTTTAAATTCAAATTATTCATCTGAGTGAAAATGTTTTTTTAAAAAAGGGATAGACCTGGCTGGTAGCACAGTGGATAAGGCATCAGCCACCAGAGCCAAAGGTTGCTTGTTTGATTCCCAGCCAGGGCACATAACCAGGTTGCAAGCCAGATCCATAGCTGGAGGCAGGTGAAAGGCAACCATACATACATTGATGTCTCTCTCCCTTTCTCCCTTCCCCTCTCTCTAAAAATAATAAAATAAAATCTTAAAAAAAAAAAACAGGGGGGGATGGAGGTAAAGGCTGTTATTTCCTTAGAGTACTTGTATTTTAAATATTGGATCCATTTTTTTTTCTTACTATCCCTTCAATCAAAACTGTCTTACAGTAGTCAAGACTGAATTCAAGAGTTATCAGGGAAAGGAACAAAAATAGAAAATAAGATAAAGACTTTAATATTTTATATTTAACTGAAAGATAATTAAACTAAATCTAAAAAAATAAATCCTATACATCCAAATGATACTGTCTACTTCAAAGCAGTGACATTTATTAAATATGCTACCAATGCTCAAAACATTCTCTTCTGCAAATTCAGAACTTATAACACGTTCTTTTGAACTTTTCTAATGGTTTAGTTCTAAGAAAACAGCAAAGCACATTAGTTTCTTTGATGAGATAGGTCACATTATTTGCCAAACACAGTTTTTGGTGCAACTAAAATGATAAAACAGATCTTCTTGCATAGTCATAAATGAATTCTCAAGACATTTTCAAAAGCATTCCAAAGAATCCACACCTTTGCAGCATAGCTGGAATAAGTAGTGCTCCCAAAGGAACCATCCTGAAGATCAACTCTCATTTAGATGTTTAAGGTACAAGATATTCATTTTAAAAGAAAGTTCTACAACTTAGTAATTGCATCTCACTTATTTTAGTAATTGCATCTCACTTATTTTACCATTTCAGTGGTTAGCAAAACCTCTCTCAGAGAGGGTGTAGACAAAGATATAAAAGAAATCTGTCATTCTGCTCTTTTCCCATAAGCAAGGAAAATGTTAATACATAAAATGGAGTCTGGTAGATTACATGTAAAATATAAATATCCACATCATCTATACTTCCTGAATATAAGTGATTGTAGTGCTTTATCTTTCCTGATAAAATAGGCTGTAATTCAGCCTATTTTATGTCTGTGATATAGTAGGCATTAAACATGTCTTCTCCTACCAAATACATTTTAGGCTAGCCATTTAGAATTTACAAATGACAAAGGTAAAAAGCGATAGCAATCTAAAACTTTCAATTTAAGATAAACTGACCTCCAAACAGTAAGCTAACAGACATGCTTCCTGTTTCAGTGCAGTTTAATGCAATAAAGTCAGCAAATGAAAGCCAGTAGCACCATCTACTGCTAACTAAAAGATTTTCACACTTTCTGTTAAGTTCTCTCCAACACCATTACATTACTCCATCATCTAAAATAATTCCTAAAACTTGCTTCATATCAACATTTAACCAAAGCATTGTGAAAATAATATTATGTTAACTTAGTACTTTATATGTTATGCTTTTATTAGCAGATGAGAAAATCAATTTCTGTTTCACATCTTTGAAAAAAGAATGGGGTGGAGGTCCTTATCTTGGTTACTTATAAACTTAATAAAGAGATCTGGAAAGAGTCCAATAAACAGCTGTAAGCAAGCTCTGCTGCAAAACCAAAATTTGATCCTTATTTTATTTATATTTCACTAGTGCTCATGAGAACCAACCAAATCAATTTTTTATTAAGTCAGTTATTTCCCACATGCTCTGGTGAATGTTTCCCTACTTGTAGCCATGTAACACCTCTCTCTGGGAGAACTTCCCTACTTCGTTACCATATATACACATACGCAATTCATTACTTCCCAATAACTCTGTTTAAAGGAATACTCAGAAGCAGGCACCTGAGATTCTGGCACAGTGACAACAAACTCCTATTTACATATAGAGGGAAAGTAGGTCCTATCACTAAACATTAATTTATAGAAACATTTTTGCATTTTTACAGGATACTACTGTTATAAGGCTTAAAAGAGCAAGAACCATTTGTCACTAATTCTCTCTAAACTTGACCATTGTTACTAGGTTATTATGAAGTTAAATGCAGTATGGAAGACTACTTGAGTAATCATGTGCTTCATTTTACTAAGTAGGTAAAACCCCAATCACTTGATGCAAAATTTTACTTCTGAATCAACCCATAATAGCTGATATTGCATATTTGGATACTAAAAGATTTTTTTTGAGGAAATCAGCTAGTTCTCACTGTTGTTTATAACTAAGCATTACCAATGAACATCCAATGTATTTGTCTCTGCCTGTCTCTCCCGTTACTTCCACTGCTGGTACTCGGAGAATGATTGCTATAAATGAAATGGAGAAAGAGGCAGTTCCTAGTGATCATGATTATAATGGTATTATACTGTATCACTGCTCTAAATAATAGAAAAAACAAACTGATTTCATTTTAGATTCTTTCCTAAGTATTTTCAGTCTGTATAATTTCAGACCAAAATTCCTATTCTGTAAGAGAAAAAGTATACATTTCAAATGAATGGACGCAGAATTACCAGGAGTGATAAAATTAAAGTCTGAAAAGAATATATCTTGAGAATAAAACTGAAGTGAAAATGCTAATATTTGTTTTAAAAACTAATTTTCAGAATATATAATGGGAGTAGTTCACTAGAAAATCATGGAAAATAAAATAAAGTTAATAATTACTGAATTAGCACTTGCTTTTTTTCTTATTACTGCAAAGAAAAATATTTCCCCTCACAGTGGAAAATCAGAAATCAGACTGCTTCAAATTAGGCCTAGAATAAGCAAAGAACGTACTGTATCATTTAAAAATGACATGCAAACACCAGCTCCATTCATTGAATGGAAATGCTGAAAAGTGGTCAGCTTCTCCAAATAGTCCTTGTAGTATCTACTCCTAAAATTAGCAATTTATTTTTAACTTCTCATGGAAGTCGAGTCCTAAAAAAGAAGCCTCTAAGACTCTGCTAATAAGAAACTGATTAAAATCTTCATGCCAATCTATTCAAGGGTTTTAACACAGGATCTTCTTGAACTTGACTCCCCATCCTTAATTCCATTACTAAACCCACATACAAACTAACGCCCTACCCCCCACAATAAAACACAACACTACCTCCGGCTTCTTCAAAGAAGAAGGGGATTCTACAGACTTATGGCTCATTTGGCAATTGCTAAGAAACCTCACAGTTCAGCATCACCTCTGAAGATGGCAAACCTGTATGTAACCTGAATATTCATACCTACAGTGCAGTTAACGGGTAGAAAGAAAACAAAATAAGATAGGTATTGCATCTCAATATCCTCAAGTTTCAATATCATGGATATCAAGAGATGGAAAAAGACCTGCTTGTAGAACTTGACGCATTTGTTGAACAAAATTACCATTAATATAAAAAATAATTAAGGAATACTAATTTTTATGTTCTACATGCATAACTTTACAAATTGTGTTTCTTCAATGTAGTAGAAGATGGAGATCATCAATTTAGGTAAACTATGGCTTTTAGCATAGATATTTTAAAACATGAATCAGCAAGTGCCCTGTGTAGTAATCCTAATATTGTTCCAAGCCCTGTTTGGTTCTATGTCTGTGCTTTGCACCTCAGAAGTGAGCCTGCCAAGGCACTTAAAAATGTAAGTCTTTTGGGGACTTCAAAAATTGGCCACAATTTACACAACACAGAAACCCATCCATCAGCAGTCCAACCAATAAGCATTTTCTTTTAACACACAATATTATCAGAAATTCCACAAGTAATCAAAACCAAGTTAAAGAAATACCATATGCTACTAAGATAAAATTTACCCCTATCAAATGTATAGAGTATGATTCTTGGCTTCCTCTAGCAATAGAATATGATTTCATTTATTCAGAATAAAGAAAAAACAACCCAAACAATCCCCCCAAACCTAAGACCAAAACTGAGATAAAAATAAAATACAATGAAACTCAAATACACCGCACACAACTTCATTTGAGGAACAGTTCTGCATCCTTTATCTGTCCTTTGAGGTGAGTTTTTCAATCAGTTCTTGGAGTGGTGCAAGTTCTCTTCTATCAACTAGGTTGAATTCCTATGCATGATAAAGAAAGGGAGGAGAAAAAGCAAAAACATATTATTTACATCTCAGTGTAAAGCAGATTTCCATTAATACTGGTTGGAAATTAATTTTTACAGTAAATAAAAGTCAAATCTGTTTTTATAAGTTTCTATTCCTTAACTGTCTTAGGTAAATCACTTAACCACTTCTGATATTGTTTTATATACGTAATAATATTAGGATATATCCTCCTACCTAATAAAATTATTGTGGGGACTATATGTGATACTATAAATGAACTACTTCAAGTAATCCCTGGCACAAAGTAAACACTTAATAAACATTATGTTAAAAGGAATAAGTTGGGCACCATTTAGATAGTCAACTAAGTAGGGACCAAAATATCTAGTATCTCAGGCAAATTTCACAATAAAAGAATCAGTTTATACTATAAACTAACATATCTGCAAGCTATTATGAGATGGGTCATTCTGAAGTTCAAGTCTGAATAGTTTTCCCTTAACTGAACCATAATAGGGACTGTCTATACTTCTGATCTTCTGCCATGGTGGGGCATTATGAACTCCCAATTTCATTAACTTATTAATATCCATTATGTACCAAGCACTGCAGTAAGTACTAGGGAGGAGCATTAGGGGGCATTTAATAGCAAGTCTACCACTAAGATTTGTGGGGTCTGGACCAAGAACACAAATGGATATATAATTATTTTTCATTAAGCTAACATATTATTAAATAAAACATGTTCTATTCTCCTACCTTAACAAAATATACCTTTCTGGTGACCAGAAGAGGTGATTCAAATTGACAACTCTCAAGACTCCTCAGAATTCTGCACTAGGAAGTAGTGACATGAGGAGCGCCAGTCCTTGACCCTCAGCAACCTTGCTGATTTCTCAACCAGCAGCTCCTTCCTGCTCTTCAAGAGGCTTCACATGCATGAGTATGGACACCTTGTCTGGCTAATACAGGCAACACCACACACCCTCACCAACAGCTGCTGTCTGGCCACCTATTTGGTCTAGAAGTACATATATCAGAGATATACCTTTTCCTCAAAAGAAAGACCCAAGGAAAAGATCCATGCAGACCCCGGAAACAGACTTGGGACTGGTAGCCAGGGAATTCCGAGGTAGGAGCACACACCAGAAGGGATCTGGGTAGACATGTGGTTGACCCTGTGGGTTCCTCACTCTGTGGGGAGGAGTACAACTGGAGAAGGGCCAGGGCAGAGTTTTCTAAATTGTGAGGCCAAGGGCTTGCTCAATCCAATGCTGATACTGAATAACTAAGGGACCTACCTTTAAAAAGGGCACAGCATCCTGAGATGTAAATAGGTCCAGGTGTGGTAAATGCCATGTATCTATCCCCTGCTATTTGCTCAGAATTGGGAGACACCATGTGCTTCAATATCATACAGGAAGGTACCAATAACCCTTCTGTGAGGAAAATATCCTCCTATAAACCACTAAAACCTGAACTTCAGCAATCAAGTCTGCCTAAACCCAAGCACAGATACATGCTTTAGGATAACATTTTCTTTGTTTCTATAGGGATCTGCGGAAGGAATACTATAGTAATAAAGTAACTGCTCAGAGCAACAGTTTAGGCATGTTCTCTCTCTCTCTTTTTTTTTTTTTTTAAGATTTTATTTATTTTTAGAAAGAGGGGAAGGGAGAGAGGCAGAGAGGGAGAGAGACATCAATGTATGGTTGCGTTTCACCTGCCTCCAGCCACAGACCTGACTGGAGACCTGGTGTGCAACCTGGTTATGTGCCCTGGCTGGGGAATCGAATCTGTGACCTTTGGGTTCACAGGCAGGCGCCTTATCCACTGTGCTACCAGCCAGGGCCTCTCTTAATATATGTTTATACAGGTGAAATTGAGACACGAAATGTGTGCCTTCAGTGTGAGGAGTATGTAGAGAGGGAAAACAGACTAATTTTTCTTTAGTGGAGATGGGTCATGGGAAAGGCATTGATAAGTATATGCCCAAATATATACAAAAACAACACAGGTCCAAGCCTTGGTCTTCTCCTGCCTAACAGAAACCCGTCTCAATATCCACAAAAGGAAAAAAAAAAAAGAAAAGAAAGAAAGAAAGAAAAGTTGGTCAGCTAATTGTTTCCACCTATTTTTCACTCCTGGCTGTTAGTCTCACCCTGCTATAACAATTAGAGAACTATCTTCATCTTCCTAATCCCAACTCTGAGGCCACTTCTCTGAGAACTAAAAAGAGAAGAAGGTTAACTAAGGAGTCAGATCAAAGTCTAATGGACCTCCTGGAATAGAAACACTCTTTGGGACTTTTCTTTTAAAGATTTGATTCATTACTTTTAAAGAGAGGGGAAGTGGGGGAGGAAGAAAGGGAGAGAGGCATCAATGTATGGTTGCCTTTCACCTGCCTCCAGCTACAGACCTGGCTGGAGACCTGGCTTACAACCTGGGTATGTGCCCTGACTGGGAATAGAACCAGCAACCTTTGGGATCACAGGCCGGTGCTCAATACACTGAGCCACATCAGCCAGGGCCTCTTTGGGACATTTTTACCTCTTTGGACATACTAACTTAGAAATTGTTCAGAATACTTAAAAAGAAGAAAAAAGGGAGGGGGAGAAGGAGTGACATTCAAAGCTCATTTCCAGTACAGAGTATGCTAAAAAACATTCCAAGGTAGCCAGGAATTGGGGTTTAGCAGTAGTGGAAAGAGTGCTAAAAAGCTCAAAAGATCAAGTTCATCTATACATCTGCCAAACTACCCAGGTTCCTTATTCTGCCCCTCCATATTAGCCCATTAACTGAAACAAATTCAAGGCAAAAATTCTCAAAGCCATCTTACTTGGACTTGCATGCCATGAACTTGAAAATGAATGGAATTCAGAAACAAAAGGCAGTCCTTATCATCATGGTAAGTACAGAGGAGAAAGAAAACTAGAGGGATACAACAAGTTTTACCCTTAGAGTATAAATACAGTTTTTATCTCAGAACTCTATAGGTAACTATTTTTACATAACAAAAAAAGGCCTCCTAACGCAACTTACCTGGACAAAAAAGATAAAGTGCTTAAAAGATGTATTCAGATGCGCTTCCTCCTGCAGCTGGATCACGGGGTCAAAATGCTGATGATAAATGTGCGCATAAACTCTAAAGAGGCGTTTGAGTATAGTTTTTGCCACAGACATGAAGTTCTTTGGGAACGGGACCCCTAGTAAATAGATAAACAACCCAAACTATTAATAACAAGAGCCAGACAATATGAGTTTGTCGACAAGTGGCAACACAAATTACCAACACAAGGCTGAAAAGAAGTATTTATGAATTACTGCTTAATATAAACACTGCAATTTTCAGAAGTTCTCAACATATAATAAAAAATAAATAAAATTAAAAGCTTCTATGGAATGAGAACTAACTAGTATAACCCTTCAGGCCTCTGATATACCAACACTTTGATAAAATGAAACAAATTAATGCCTAAGATGATAATGGAGGTAAAACTCATACTCAAATCCTCAGATTTTGTAACATCATGTCTTAATACAAATATATACTGAATACAAATAATGTATTAACTATGCTCATTTTTGTTTAAAATACTTGCAGTGTATTTTTAAATCATTTTCTATAGGAATTATTTCATTGCTATTCCAGGTCTACATTTATCCTGAAAAATAGCTGCAATCTCTGTTTAATTAGGCTCATTGTTACGAATTACAGCATCTTCACAATATTAACCAAATAAAAAACTAGAATAATACAAAATTCCATGTACTTTGTTATTGTTATTCTTGATAAATAACACAGATTGGCAAAACACAAGCCAAACACTGGTACTACTGGGTTCAATGTCATCATATTACCTATTTATTGCCCATTTTAAAATATTTATACAGATCACAAGAAAATATAGCACAAACCAAAATAAAAGGACATTAAATAAAATAGCATGTCTATTCTCCTCAAAAATATCAAGTGTCATGAAAGTCCACAAAAGACTGATTGATGTATGCATGCTCCACATTAAGGAAGGCTAATAAGACATGACAAAAAAATGTTGAAATTTTTCTTTTGCTATAAAGGATATTATTGGGAAAATCTGAATACAATCTGTAAATTAGACAATCGTAGCACTGTTTATTTTCTGATTTTGATAGGTATACTGTGTTTTCTAAGGAAATAAACATTGAAGCACATATGGATAAAGGAGCATCATATATGCAACTTATTCTCAAATAGTTCAGGGAAAAAACTGGGAAGAGAGGGAGAAAGAGGAAGAGAAAGAAAATTTGGTAAAACACTGGCAACTAAAGAACCTAGAAAAAAGATATATAGGCAAGAAAGGGGAGCAGCTTAGACAAGAACCTAGTGTAAAGGAACCATGGACATAGACAACAGGTGGGATTGACTTCGGAGGGAATAGGTGGGAGGGGAGGGGGACAGAGGGGAGCAAAAAGGGGATGAATGTAATACAACAACAATAAAATTTAAAAAAAAAGATATATAGGAATTCATTGCATAATTCTTGCAAATTTTCTGAAAGTCTAAAATTGGATCAAATTAAAAGTTAATTTTGGATAAGGTGGGGACACTTACCCAAAATTATTATGATATATATAAATAAAGCAGCCATGAAAAATACAAATGCTCCAAGACAGTTAAAGCATTCAATAAATGTGTTTAAAACAATCTACAATAACAACTATTTATTTTACTCTCCTCCTCTATACCATAACCATCCTCCAAAAACTACAAGCATGAAATATTGTCAAAAAGTTATTGTCAGAAAAGCAAATTCTTAAATTAAATTCATAAGACACAGTTGTAAGAAGTTTGAGAAAGTAGAATCTGATGAGCTGTCTAGGTGTGAACAATTTTCACTTCAAGGGCCAGCCCTTAATATGAAAAAGCGAAAGTTACTCAGTTGATTAGCAGACCAACCCCTCAAATCTTGTTTTCTTCTCACCTAGCTTGATTTCACAGTCTGTAAAACTCACACCATGGGTTATAAATTTAAACTCTATGCCACTAATATAATGTAAAACTGGATATATGTCAAATTAAACTCCCCCTAAACAGGAAGTGGATATGACTGTTACAGATGATAAATATCCAGTCTCTTTTTATCCATAGCACAGGCCAGCTTTTGTTACCATCTGACTTGTGCTGATCTTCTCACTGTTTACAAAGTAGGGAGGTTTACCCTAATGATCATGATAAATTGATATATAAAAGATAGAATGCTTTTTAAGATTAGAAATATCTTGATATAAATATGGTAACCTATGTTTGGTTCCTGGACTAGAGAGAAAATAAACTCTACAAACATATAAAATTAGATTATGATGAATTCCAATTATACAAAACTATTATACCTATTTTTGAAGGAAATAATGTTTCATCATCCAACTGATCCTGAACCCAAGTCATCAAGTAATCAATGTACTTTGGCGCCGAGCACTTAATCGGCTTCTTTATGTTTGTTCCATCTGCCCAATGATACTCATATCTGCATTGGAAAAATAAAAGCAGCACACAGAATATTAGTATAAACCTATACACAGTGTGTGTATTTTTTATATTATACATGTATATGTGTTATGAATGTATACAGGACATATTTTAAACAATGCATTCCTCCAAATACAGATTTTTGCAATTGTCATTTAAATTTAACATTTTCAAATGACTACTGAACTATTTTGCATTTATCATAATCCAAACTAAGCAGATCCCATTAAACTCAATTTTTTGTTTCTTTGTTCTCTTCCTATGTTTTCATTTTATTACACAGCTTTTCTTCATATGTATAACTTGTATTTTAGAATCATACATTGCCAAAACAGAAAACCTAGCTTACTTCTCACTCCTATGATGACCATCCCTAATTTTTTTTATCATTTAATTTATTTTTAGAGAGAGGGGAAAGCGGGGAGAAAGAAGGAGCAAAAGATCAATGTGTGGTTGCCTCCTGCACCTGGGAAACATCAATGTGTGGTTGCCTCTCACACCAGATGGTCCCCCAACTAGGGACCCAGGCATATGCTCTGACTGGGAACTGAACTGGAAACCCTCTGGTTTGCAGGTCAGCAATCAATCCACTGAGCCACACCAGCTAGGGCACCTTCCTTAATTTTTATGGTTGTTCTCCTTCCTTGATATTTCTCAAGGCAGAGAGGAAGAGAATGAAAGATTATTTTTCATTTCTGTAGAATCTTTTTAAAAAATTCTATCCAACGACTTCTTTTTTATTGCTTTTAAAGAGAAAGGACAGGAGACAGAGAGAAAAAACATCAATGGGAGAAAGAAGCATTTACTGGTTGCCTACTGTATGGGGCCAGACCAGGGATCGTAGGCTTCCAGACTGGAGGTCACATCACCAAGATCAAACCTGCAATTTTGGTACGCCCTGACGGGGGAATTGAATCCTCAACCTTTCCAGCCACACCGGCCAGGGTGCATTTCTGCAATAACTTTATGGAGATCCCATGCCTGTTACATTTGAAGAATTAGGTACAGTTTTCCTATACCAGTTATTTAAATAAGGTTTCTATGGAGAATGTGATCAGAGAAGTATTGTTAAGTGGCAATAATTTTCCCTAATTCACAGGAATAAAATATTGGTGTAATATCAGAAAACCTCCCAATAAATTACAAAGGGGAAGAAGTTGACAAATCTGAGTTGAAAATATCTTGCAGATACTAACCATGATAAGGTAATCAGGGTTAACTTCACCAGTGAAGGCACAGTCAACATTATGTGCCTCCTGATATGATCCACTAAGAAAAAAGTATCAGTTTTGTGAGTTCCTGCCAAGAATGCATATAGTTGTACTCACATGTAGGAGTTATTACAGTGAAAGAACACAAACTAAAATCAGCAAAGAGGAAAGACAAACAGAGCAACGTCTAGAGGAAACCAGGAGCAAACTTCCATGAATCCTCTTCCAGTGAAGTCATACAAGCTGCCCTTAATTCCCCCAGGATTGAATTGTGGTAACACATGCTAAATATTGTCTGCCACGGAAGTTCATCACAGACTTAAGTGTCTAGGTTTTCTATTTGGGGGATGGTCAAAAAGGCACCCTCTACATGACACACTAAAATTCCAGAGGCCCAGAAAGAAGGAAAGTATAAGCCATATAACTTGTACAGTTAAGGCACAGTAAGCCACTCTTAACTATTAGGGTGGTGGGAACTCTTCAGAAATACAAGTTTCAAGATGTCATCCATGGGCCTGCCAACCTTGGAGCTCTCAAGAGTTGAAGTCAGGCCTGCTATGTTAATTCATTTTTTTTTTAAATAACTTTCTGGGTTTTTTAAAAGATTTTATTTATTATTTTTAGAAAGAGGGGAAGGGAGGGAGGCAGAGAGGGAGAGAAACAACAATGTATGATTGCCTTTCACCAGCCTCCAGCTATAGACCTGGCTGGAGACCTGGCTTACAACCTGGTTATGTGCCCTGGCTGGGAATTGAACCAGCGACCTCTGGGTTCGCAGGCCGGCGCCTATCCATTGAGCCACCAGCCAGGGCCTTGTTAATTCTTTTGTGCACAAAAGCCAATACAAGGGAAGACTGAGCAACCATTCCACATTGAAGATACCTAAAGAAATAAATCAAATAAATACAATATTCACAGACAGGATCCTTGACCAAAAATTAAAAACTGAGATATTATTGAGACAGCTGAGGAAATGATAATGGTGTGTATGAACTGGAGGAAGTGGTGTGGAGGATTCATATGCTGGTTGTGTAGAAGAGTATCTTTGCTTTTGAAAAATACATAGTTGAATATGTTAAAGGAGCATAATATTTACAACTTGCTCAAAAGGTTCAAAATAAGATTAACATTAATGACTATAGATATAGAGTATGGATGATAAAACAAAAGTAAAAGGTTAATAATTGGTGAATCTGGGTAAAAATGATATTGGCGTTCTTTGTGCTATTCTGGCAACTTTTCTGTATACTTAAAATTATCTGAAATTTCAAAGTCTGAAATAGTTTGAAAGTAAGTTATTTTTTCAAAAAATTACCTTAGGAGAGAATCAAAGCATATTATTTTGAACATCTTTGATGACAGTAAACTGTCAATTCTTTTTAAAAGGGCTAGATTCTGAGATACATCTAAGCTCATTTAAAAGTCAATTTAAGGAATAAGGGAGACGACTCTAGGAAATGCTTTATTCAACATGTAAATTTGGTCAATAAATAATGACTATGACCCCCTGGCTGGTAGCACAGTGGATAAGGTGCCGGCCTGCGAACCCAAAGGTCCCAGGTTCGATTCCCCAGCCAGGGCACATAACCAGGTTGCAAACCAGGTCTCCAGTCAGGTCTGTGGCTGGAGGCAGGTGAAAAACAACCATACATTGATGTCTCTCTCCCTCTCTGCCTCTCTCCCTTCCCCTCTTTCTAAAAATAATGAAATAAAATCTTAAAAAAAAAAAAAAATGACTATGAAGTAATAAAACTGAATCTCTTGGGTAGCTTGTGATCTGACTGACACCATAATACAAAAGTTACAAAAAATATTCTAAGCAGTGAAAGCATTAGCACAATGAGTGATTAGTAATCTAAGGTCACTACTTATAATAATAATTCTAAGCACTAATAAGTTTGGACCACTTATTTTTTCAATATTCTTATCTTGTTTATAATTGGGGAGAGAGAGCATACTTTATAAAAAATAAAATCTATGTATAATTTATAAATATCAATTAATATTTCTTATATGAAAATAATACAATGTAGCAATTAAGAGTATGGCCAAGTCAAGACGACCTGGATTTCAATCCTGGTTCATTTCTGGATAACAGGACCCTGGACATGTTACTTAGCTTTTCTCAGACTCCATTCCCTTTCCTATAAAATGAGAATTATACAGTTTTCTTACCTCACAGGTTTGCAGTATAAAGGCCTTACTTTTGAGTAGCACTGAATAAATGGTAGCTGGCATTTTTTCTTTTTTTTAAATTTCATTATTTTTAGAAAGAGGGGAAGGGAGAGAGGCAGAGAGGGAGAGATACATCAATGTATGGTTGTGTTTCACCTGCCTCCAGCCACAGGCCTGACTGGAGACCTGGTTTGCAACCTGGTTATGTGCCCTGGCTGGGGAATCAAACCTGCGACCTTTGGGTTCTCAGGCCAGCGCCTTATCCCCTGTGGCTACCAGTCAGGGCATCTGGCACTTTTGTTATCAGCCATTGTAATAGTAAAAGTCAGTTTCAAAAATTTATTGATCCAAGCAGCATGTATTGAGTGGTAACTAGATGGCAGACATTGTTCTTGCACCAAAAGGGGTTTAAAAGAACAAATCTTCTAATGGGTTAAATAAGACACATATAAATAATATAATTATATCAAAGAAATATAATCATAAAGACAAAAATGTTAAATAGAAAGGTCACATCTGGTCTGAAGATATCAGAAGGATTCATGGAGAAGGAAACATCTGAATGTGGGCCTTGAAGATGGCTGAGTTTTGGAAATATGAAAGGATGATGAGGGAGATGGGAAGAGAAGAAAAATATCCAAGAGAAGAACAGAATGAGCAAGTTTTAAGCGTGTAAGTAATGGAGGGACTAGCAAGCAAGGCATTTCCAATAATCTAGTCTGGATACACCAGAGGATATGTGTAGCTAACAGGAAAGGCAGGATGGAGGACAATACAGGAAGGGTGATAGAGCTCATGCTAAGGAATCTGAACTAATATATCATTCATTGGTAAACCAGTGAAGGAGATTCTAGGTACAGAGGTTACATGGTCAGCAACTTTCTTCTCATCCAAGAACTGTAAAATAAAGTAAAAATGAAAACTGATCATAAACCACATCTTACTTTGGGCCAGCTGACATCACTGGACAACTTTCCTCTGTACAGAAATCTGTGATTGTTCCATAAAGCATGTTGATCTGATTGAAAAAATCCACAGCTGTAAGGCAAATATCAGTTATAAGTAAAATATTACATCTTAATTTTACTTAAGCAAAATCTAGAGTTATCAGTCTTCTTTTCAAACATATACAGATTTCCTTTGTTCTTGTATTGAATTCTAGCTACATTCCCCTATGGTCAAAGACCTTATGTTACGTGATTTCAATCATTTCAATTTTTGAAAATGTGCCTGTCTATAATCTGAGGTGCTTAGACCCTATGTACCTTAGGTCAAATATATTAATCATGTTGCTCACATTTTTCTAATCCCTTGTTGATTTTCATCCTCCACAATCTATGCACTACTAAAAGAAGAATGTTTAATCTACCAGTATGACTGTGAATTTATCTATTTCTCTTCTGTTAGTTCAACCAACTGATTTTATGTTTGAGATGCTACTAAAGACACAAATTCAGAACGTTATATATTCTTTGTGAACTGAACCATTTATCATTTTTAAGTATTCCTTTATTTTTGCCTTGAAGTCTACTTTATCTGATATTAACATGACTATATCGGGTTTCTTTCGATTAGTGTTGAATGTTTTATTTTCAACCTACTCCACCGCCCCCATATTCAAGGACAAATACTACATATGCTGACTTTGAGCTCTGCCCCTGTTCCCTTCTTTATTTACAATCCTAAAATCCCTTTCATGGTATTAATTACCCATGACCACCGCTTTGAATTTTTAATTGACTTTCTAGAGCAAAGAAAAATAAACTTTAAAAGGAATCGTAATTGTTGAAGAAAGTAAAGCAGTAATACGCATTACCCTAAATTTAATTGTGCACGTTTTCCTCTGCTCTCTTACCTCACAAAGAGCCAAGCTTTACTAAGTAATGACTCTGCAGCTGCTTAATTCTTAAGTTGTCCTCCACAAGAGCAGAGGACAATCTATGGCTTTAAATAATAAAAGTCTGAATCCCAACTCCTATACTTACCAGTTGAATCTTAAATCTCCCTGAACCTCTGTTTCCTACCTTTAAAATTGAGTTTATTAGGGAGCACTAAAAATATATATGCCTGCTATTAAATGAACATTTAATAAATATTAATTTTCTTCTACAAACCAAGATCTGGCCTCAGGATTCAGTGTCATTTTATTTATTTAGTAACTAAACTCTCTGGGTCCAGGGAAATAACCACACTAGAATAAATACTGCTTGTATGCAAATACTGTCATAGTAAGATTTTCAGCCATCTCAGTAAAACCCTTTAGGTTCCAAAAAGTTATTAGTGGGTGGCAGCTCAATTTGTAAGTCCCATGATGCATTTCAAATTACAATAAGACAACATCAAATACTACAAGAAAAAATACTGTGGTTTTGTTTTTCCTTAATCAAAGCCTAGACATATAGTGTATGTTTTCAATTAAATTTTATTTATTTTTGCTAGCTTCACATAAAATTCCTTTAAGTATGGACATGGACAACAGGTGGGATTGACTTTGGGGGGAATGGGTGGGTGGGGAGGAGGACAGAGGGGAGCCAAAAGGGGATGGATGTAATATAACAACAATAAAATTTTAAAAAGCAATTCCTTTAAGTATAAAATTCTATTAGTTTCTTCACTAATGCTAAAAAACCCTGAATATTAAAAGTACCACTTTCAGTTTCCAACTTTCTATGGCTTAATTCCCAAGAATACATTTACTTTTTACTTATATGCTTTTCTTCCTTGGTGCTGAGAATGTCTCGTAAACATATTTTAACAATTTCATAAATCACTAGTGAATTGTCTTTTCTCTAATACAATAATGTAGCACAACTGAATATGCTACTAAAAGAGGCAATTTAGCATAGTGATTAAAAGTGCAGCCTCTAAAATTCTATAGCACTGTATTAGAGACCAGGCTCTGGCACTTAATAGCCAGACCTAGGCAAATTACTAATCTTTCTGTCTCAACTTCCTTATCTGTCTTAAAATAGGATAATAATTGTACTTGCATCATGAAGTTGTAAATATGAAATAAAATAATCCACGGATAAACCCTGGCTGGTAGCACAGTGGGTAAGGTGCCGGCCTGCGAACCCAAAGGTTGCAGTTTCGATTCCCCAGCCAGGGCACATAACCAGGTTGCAAGCCCGGTCTCCAGTCAGATCTGTGGCTGGAGGCAGGTGAAATGCAACCATCCACTGATGTCTCTCTCCCTCTCTGCCTCTCTCCCTTCCCCTCTTCCTAAAAATAATGAAATAAAATCTTTAAAAATAAATCCACAGATAAAAGATATGGAGTGCCAGACACATAATTAGTGTTCCATAAATATTCATTGCTGCTATCATTTTTTTCCCATTAAAAATGGTAAATCTATGCTTTGTATGTCACTGTAAATGGAGACAAGAATTTCACAAAACTCATATTCAGAAATAAAAAAACATAAAGGCTAAAGTGGATTGAGGTTATTACTATATCATGATACTAGGATGCTAACTAAATCCTAGAATAGACAGCAGCCTACACCTCACCTACAATGAAGCTATTAACCTAATTTAGAATCTACTGAGAAACAGAAAAGACTACTACTTACTGTTCACAGCAACCCACTCATTTAGATCTTCTCCCTCAGGGAGCATCACAGCCATGCGGAGATTACCACTGCCAAGCGTGGCTTCTGCATGCTTTAAGAGCTCATACTGGTGAGAACCCTCTGGTATGTTCTTCTTTGGTTTAAAGGTTTTAGAGGAGCGACTACCACTAAAAACAAACAAACAAAAAAGGCACTTCAATATTTGACACATGACTTTCAACAGTGTCCACTACAGGATGTTACTAGGTAAAATAACACAGAGGTGATCAATCATAAGCATCCACAAATAAACAGTCCTACATTGTACTGGCTGCATTAAATACCAGCAACATAATTGCCGTACCTACTCTGTTTGATACCTAAAACTCCTACAAACCTCCTACAGGTTGTAATCTATAAAAACAAAATTACTTTCTTCATAACCTAGCTATTTTATTCCTTTTCACTACTCTAAATCTTGTCTTACACAAAAAAATTGTTTCCTTAATATAGAAAGTATAAAGAAACCATTTCATCAATAAAACAATAATCTAAGAGAAAGAAGGAAAACTACATGTTCTACCCAATTACAGGAAGCATCAACAATCTTAATCCAGAATTCTGGGTATGCAAATAAGTAGGTAGACATTAATGCAACTGGTTTGCTCATATTTCATATGTATTTTTTAAGTGGATCAAATGAAACTAGTCTTAGAAATAGTTTTAAGAGTTTTTAAGAGATACAGTCTTCTATTAATGCTGGCAAGTTCTTATCATATTGTATTCTATCATACATGCCTTCTTAATATGCACTTTCCCTCTTCATACAAAAAACAGAAAGGAAAGAATGAATTAAGAGTCTGGATGAGTATTCCATAGTTTAATGTTCCTAAATTCATACTACCAAAACATTTAGGCATTTGAACATATGAATATAAAAGTGGAATTCCAAAAAGGGTAAACAACAGTTAAACCTTCCAAGCTTACCATAGCTTTTCACTTATTACTGTCTCCCAAACTTAACCCCAAGATCTCTCCCAAGAAAAAGTGGTAGTCCTCAACCTTGGTTGCATATTACAATCACCTGAGGAGCTTTTAGAACATTTTGAGGACCTGAGACAAACTAAGAATCTACCAGTCAACCCAAATATCTAATTCAAATGACAGGTATTTTTCCCTCTAAGGCACAGGTGGCAAACACAAGGACCACTGCTGAGTTTAGCCCTCCACCTTGTTCTATCTGGCTAGCACCTTATTCCTACCAACTCACTTAACTGTTAAGGAGTAGTTACATTTATACAGTCCTAACATTACATTCAGCCCTTTGAAGGCAACCCCGAGACTGATGTGGACCCCGGTGAAAATGAGTTTGACACCCATGCTCTAAGGTAATGGCATTTTCATTTAAAAGCGAATCTTCACTCAGGTGTTTAAGAGTAAATTGATGCTCTTCAACTCTAACACTAACAGCCAAAATACCTCTTTAAAAACACTGATCAAATGATTTTACTCCTCTGCTTAAAACAATTCAGTGGTTTTCCAGTGTACTGAGTAAATCCCAAAGTCAAATATTAGACACCGTCAGGCTCTGGATCCTGACTATGAGGAAATAATTCTTCAGTTTAATCATATACTTGCATTAAAAATAAAAATTCTAGCCCTGGCTGGTGGCACAGTGGATAAGGGGCCAGCCTGCGAACCCAAAGGTCACTGGTTCAATTCCCAGTCAGGGCACATAACCAGGTTGCAAGCCAGGTCTCCAGCCAGGTCCATAGCTGGAGGCAGGTGAAAGGCAACCATACATTGATGTCTTTCTCCCTCTCTGCCTCTCTCCCTTCCCCTCTCTCTAAAAATAATAAACAAAATCTTTAAAAAATTTCTTTTAAAAAGAAAAAATAAAAATTCTGCCCTGGCAGGTTTAGCTTAGTAGACTGAGTGACAATGACAACCTGTGAGCCAAAAGGTTGCTGGTTTGATTCCCAGTCAGGGCACATGCCTGGATTGTGGGCCAGGTCCCCCAGTTAGGAGCATGTGAGAGGCAAATGAGGAATGTTCTCTCTCACACATAGATGTTTCTCTCCCTCTCTTCCTTCCTTCCCCTCTCTCTAAAAGTAAATAAAATCTTTTAAAAAAAGAAAAAGAAAATGTCAAAACTCTCTCCCAGCATAGAGAAAATCATTATGATCACAGAGCTTGAGGTTTATTTCATTTTCCTGCTTTTTTTACACTTAGAAAAAATTAGTGTGAGAAACAAATTTCATCAGCAATTTTTACAAACTTATATTTTACTAATTTGTGTGTGATTACAGAAAATAGCTCTCTTATCTAATTTGATGTGTGTCTTCAGGCAAGATGTAAAATTAAGAACACTTCCCTGAATCGGCCCACAGCTCAGATGATGCAGCAACTGAAGATGAGACAAGCTGATCTGAAAAGGGCTGGCGGAGTACTAAGAACTACAAGTACATCAGCTACGCCTGCACCTAGGGAGTTGAAAGCCCCATCTGCACCCCGCTCCCCACACCATCTACTTATTGAACCACTCTGCCCTGAAGTTTTAGGCTTCCAAATATTTTCTTGATTAAGGTCCCACCCAGAATTGGTTTTCACAAAGTTAAGTAAATCTCCCTCATAAGACTTTATGATTGGGTAGAAAGAGAAAAAATAAATTTGAGTTCAATTTTGTGAAGGCCAGGTTTCATACATCGGCTATGTTATCTCAGGCAAAATACCTACCTTTCTTGAGCCTATTTTGTCTTTTAACAGTGAAAGCCCAATAAAAATACTGATAACAAAACATCACCACTACCTTGTATCATAGAACAACTGCAAAAAGAGAAAACAGTATTTGTGAAAAAAGCTTTTAAAATTGTAAAATGCTATGCAAATGTTAGTATTTTCATTATCCTTCCTTTTGCTGACCCAGAATGACTCAGTAAAAAGAAATTGGAAACAAATGCTTTAACACATCAAGTTCAAAACAGAATTTTTAAAAAATGTTTGTTTTCTTTTTTGTTGCTGTACCCATATTAAAATTCAGGTGATCTCAGAATAATCATGGGGCTAGATTTAAAATCAAGAAAACAAGGTTCTAGTCCTCATTTTGCTATTTTCTTCTTACATTACATAGGAAACCACGAAATGTCATCTGGGCTTGAATCTCTTTGGTTTTGAAAGTCTGGAAAATAACTTTACAAAAGGGTATGATTTAGAGATGAGATAATGTTTATAAAATGGTTTTAGTTCCCTGTGGACTTTCAACTCCCTTCTCTGTTCCTCATTTTCATGTACATTCATACTTCCAAAGTTCTTTCAAGTTCTCCATCTAATTTTGTTTTCGCTCTTGTTTAATTTAGGCAGAATAACCTAGCCATTTCAATGCTTTCTATATATTTTTAATATCCTTTTTTTAAAAACTATATTCAGCTTTTTCTTCAACTGCTACCTAAAACTTCCACCAGTATCCACTCTATCCTAAAAGGGTACTCAATATTGCTCCTGACTCCTAGGTCAAAAGACTAACTGACAAAGTCCTCCAATTCAAAAGCACAAATACCAAAGCATGAACACAAGTCTTCATCAATGAATGTAAGCCCCTGCAGCAACAATGTATGGCCAAATTTAAGATATTTAATGCAAATATTCAAAAATATTTTGATAACAGAAAGTATGCTGCCCTTCCACCCACCCATCTCAGAAGAAATCTGTGTATCAGAGGAATCTCAGAAGAAATATTTTGTGTATCCTTCCAGAGTCTGTCTACACAAGCTTAAGAATGTTTGTGCCTGTTTCTGTTTTAACACAATTATTGCATACTAAATATACTTAATACCCTCTTTCATTTAATATATCCATAAGATTGTTTTATATTAGGTAGAAGTAGATCTACTTTATTCTTTTTAAAGATTGAATAGTATTTCCGTATATAGATATATACTATTTTAATCAGTCACCCATTGATAAAATACTTAGATGGTTTCTATAGTCATTTGTTACCAGAAACAGTGATGCAGTAAATATCCTAGTGCATAAGTATACATGTAGGTTAAATTTCTATAAGTAAAACTGTTGTGCTAAAGACATGCACATTGTTTAATTTTACATAAGGCCTATTTTTATTCCTAAATAAACTGTACTCTTGTACAATCCTGTTAACAATGTCTGAGAGTAGCTATACACTTTTTTTGGTCTTAGACACATTTATTAAAGAAGAAAGAAGATACATTCTGAATCATTAAAATAGTTCCCAAGTAGGAATTTTCAAGTTCCATGCAAAATCTGGTGTAGACCTATTGCTCTACTCACTTGGTAATTTTGAATACCACATAGTTCATATGCTCATTCAACTGTTTACTGTCCCCACTGACTAGTACAGTGAAGTCATCTTTGTTCACGCACTCACATTCCAGTTCACTCTCCTTGGCTGCCAGGTTACATCAATGTCACTCTCATTATATTAACAATATCTGGACTTTTTCCAGACAGGCCTCAATACTTAAATAATTTGCTCCAAATTAGAAAAGTGGTGAATTAAGGAGCCAGTATTTAAATCTCTAAAGCTTACACTGGCCAGCATGGCTCAGTTGGTTGGAGCATCATTCTGTAACCAAAGGTCATGGGTTCCATTCCCAGTCAGGGCACATACCTGGGTTGCTGGTTCAGTCCCCAGGCATGGAATATACGAAAGGCAACTGATCAAAGGTACTCTTTCACATGAATGTTTCTCTCCTTCTCTTTTTTCCTCCCTTCCCCTCTCTCTAAAATCAGTAAGCATGTTGTTCTCAGGTGAGGATAAAAAATCTTTAAAGCCCATTCTTTTATCCACTACCCAACACTACACCAAGTTTCCTTTTATCTTCTATCAAATTATTTGTAATAATTTTCCTCCTATATGACTACAGTTTATTCAAGTCACTTATGAACCAACACTAGTCTAATTTAGACTAAGAGAGTTATTAGTAGGAACATTTTTAAAATAATCTTCAGCCCTGGCTGGTGTGGCTCAGTGGACTGAGTGCCAGCCTGAGAGCCAAAGGGTCACCACTTTGATTCCCAGTTAGGACATATGCCTGGGTTTCAGGCCAGGTCCCCATGGGACATATGAGGCAACCACACATTGATATTTCTCTCCCTCTTATTCTCTCCTTCCCCTCTCTCTCAAATAAGTAATACATAAAATCATTTTTAAAAATCTTCAAACTACCTAATTCCATTTCCTCTCCTCACACCTCTTGTAATTTAGATGAATTTTTAGTACTTCCATTAATGAAAAAAAAATTGCACCAGAGAACAATTCCCCCCAAAGATTACCAATCACACTTATGCTTTCAGAAAGATAATTATGCACCAGCGAAACATATTAGAAATTATTGAAATCAAGTAGAATGTGTTCTAGAAAAAAAAAATAAAGCTAAAAGTTGTGAGTGCCTAAAAGAAAATCTCTTTTATCTTTCTATTCAATTTATTGGGGTAGTATTAGTTAATAAAATTACATAGGTTTTAAGTGTACAATTCTATAATACAGCATTTCTATATTGTATTGTATATTTATTATCCAAAATCAAGTCTCCCTCCATCAACATTTATCCGCATTTTACCCACTCTACCTGTTTCCTGTCCCACTTTTCCTCTGGTAGTCTCCATATTGTTGTCAAAAAGACAATCTTGATTCAAGAAAGTTAGCAATCTCTAAACAAACATATCTACTTACATTTCCACCTAACATCCCCTCTAAATCATTATTAGTAGTAGTAATGGTACTGTTGTTGTTATTGTTATATTAAGAGAGTAAAATATCCTTCATATTGCTGGAAAGCAAGAAAGAAGGCTATCAGCAGATAGAAAATTGAGGAATTATAATAAGATTATTACAAGGATAGTGTAAGGAGCCTCTTGGACACTTCAAGCATTTCAACATTCATATCATAGGGTGCCAGAAGGAGAAAAGAACGAACAAGAAATTGGAAGCCTATTTGAAAAAAAATAATGAAAGAAAACTTTCCTAATTTGGTGAAGGAAATAGACACACAGGTCCAGGAAACCCAGAGAGTCCCAAACAAGATGGATGCAAAAAGGCTCACTCCAATACACATCATAAATAAAATGCCAAAGCTTAAAGATAAAGAGAGAACCTTAAAAGCAGCAAGAGAAAAGAGTTAGTTACCTACAGGGGATTTCCCATGAGACTATCAACTGATTTCTCAAAAGAAACTTTGCAGACTAGAATAGACTAGAAAGTAATATTCAAAGTCATGAAAATCGGGGACCTAAAACCAAGACTGCTCTACCCAGCACAGCTATCATTTAGAATCAAAGGACAGTTACAGAGCTTCCCAGACAAAACAAACAAACAAAAAACACCTAAAGGAATTTATCACCAGCCCTTACTATATGAAATATTAAGAAAAAGATCAAAACTATGAACAGTAAAATGGCTATAAATATCAACAACTGAATCTAAAAAGTTAACTAAGCAAACAAGAAGAATAGAGACAGAATCATGGATATGGAAAGCATTTTGATGGTTGCCAGATGGGAAGGGAGTATGGGAAAATGGGTGAAGAGGTGAGGGGATTAAGAAGTGCAAATAGGTAGCTACAGAATAGCCATGGGGATGTCAAGTATAGTATAGGATATGTGGTAGCCAAAGTTGTTATACGCATGACCAATGGACATGAACAAAGGTATGGAGTTTGCCTGAATGTGTTCTAGAATCATGTGTTCTAGAATCTGAATGTGTTCTAGAATCATGTGTTCTGGAATCTAGAATGTGTTCTAGAAACATGTGGTCTGGAATCTAGAATGTGTTCTAGAATGTGTTTCTGGCATCTAGAATGTGTTCTAGAATCATGTGTTCTACAATCTAGAATGTGTAGGATGATGGGTGGAGGGAGACAAAGGGAGAAAAATTGGGACAAATGTAATAGCATAATCAGTAAAATATAATGTAAAAATAGTTGATGAGACAGTGAGAGAGAACATCTGAAAAAACCTAGATTAGTACAGGGCCAACAGTGGAGGCAATGAAGATAAGAGCGATTTCCACCATGCTCCAAACTAAAAATCTAGAAGACAGGAAGGGAATGGACCCTGGAAAACACTTCAGGAATTATATGGGGAACTTGATTCCGAGTCTTTGAGCAAGGGAATCCCAATACTCTGCTGGCCTTTTCTGAGAAGTAGGCTAGTGGCAGGTATTTAACATTAGGATAAGGCTCAGAACTTTAGGTTGTGGGGTGGAGGAGAATGCTTCTATATGTAATTTATTAAACTTAAGTACTCTGTTCTGTGAAAGAACTATAAGTCACAAACTTGGGGGGAAATCTTTAGAAACCACGTATCTGATAAAGAATTTGCATTCGAATTTTGGCTTTCGGCTCGTAAGAGGCAAAGGTATAATCCAGGTTGATCCGACACCAGCAGCCTCCACCATGCTGCCAAAGTTCAACCCCAACAAGATCAAAGTAAGACACCACCCTCATGACATCACAGATGATGGTGAT